>APFE031591325.1:113012-139988 GCA_000404065.3 Pinus taeda
GAACTAGATTCACCTTCAACAGATTCATGAAAGCCAAGACCAGTCTTGATACTAGGGGATCTTTGACTACCAAGAATGTCATCCAAAATATTAGTACTATCTTGAAATCACAACCTGATGTTGTTCTTCCTTTTTCAGATACTGTTTCCTTAGGTCTTCTTCAACTTTTCTTCCTTCTTCCACTTGTTGCTTTAATTTGATCACTTCATGTTCAAGAGCATCTATGTTCTGCTCCTTTGATTTTTCAAGATCTTCTTTTAGAGATAAGATCTTTGATTCAAGACTTTGAATTGTTATGCTCTGATCTTTTACTATATCCTGCAATTTCTCCCTTACCCCGGTTACTGTCTCCAATTGTTCGTTTAATTTGGTAACTTCTTCAGTTTCTGCATTCTTCTTATCATATGCCATGAGACTTCTAATGTCTTCGCTACCATTGAATGAGTCATTACTTTTAACATGTGTATAATAGCTTCTATTACCTTCTTCCGACATCTTTCCTTTGTTATGAGGGCATATAGCAGCATAGTGACCAACTCTACCACATGAAAAGCATTTGAAAGGTAGCTTACCTTTGAATCGTCCAGTTCCTCGTTCAAGATTCTTGACAAAATTTACCTCATCTTCTTCCTCTGACATGTATCATGATGCTTTTAATGCAGCTTTTGATGGTCCTTCTTTTCGCATCTCAAAAGTAGTTAAGATTCCGTGAAGCTGTGACATGGTGATTTTCTGCAGATTCTCCTTTTCTTCTATGGCAGATACTTTGGAATCAAATTTAGCAGACAGGGATCTCAAAACCTTTTCAACTAAGACAACTTCCTTAAATTCTTCACCCAAATCCCTCATACAATTTACAATCTCATCCATACGCAAGAAGTAATTAGCTATGCTTTCATTACTATGCATCTTAAGATTTTCATACCAGATTCTAAGAGTTTGAAGCTTTTCTCTTTTTACTTGTTCATCTCTTTTGTAGCTTAGAATGATTTTGTCCCATATTTCCTTAGCTGATTTGAAATGCATGATCTTCATAAATTCTGATTGTGTCAAGATTCCCAATAAGACAGTAACAGCTTTGGCATTGAGCTCATATTGCTTTTTCTCGGCTGCATCTGTAAGAACTGCTGATGGGAAATTGTATCCACTTTCTACGATTCCCCAAACTTTTGCTCCAAGTGATTGTAGATAATGCTGTGGTTCTTATCTTCCAGTGGGTAAAGTTGCTCCCGTCAAAGATCGGTGGCCTGATATGTGCCTCTTTTTCTGGATTAGCCATTCTGATGGATCTTTTCCTTCAAGCGATCAAACTTCTTCACAAGTACCTGCTCTGATACCAATTGTTGGAAATAATACTGAGAGGGGGGGGGGGGTCAGTATTAGCAAATCAGATACTTTTTCATTTTCACACTCAGATTCACATACGTGACTTCAGTTAAGGATATACGCATATATACGCGACTGTATTAAATGAAACAAGCGTATATGCAGTAATCCTAAGATTCAGTTAGCTTGTCTTCAGTAAATGCATCAGAACATTATTAACCACATTAACAGTAAACAGGTGTAGTAAAATAGTACAGATCATCACACAGAAGCACACATGAACACCATGATATAAGGTGGAAACCCAATGTGGGTGAAAACCACCTGCTGCAATTCGTCTCTTTCTTCCTTTAATAAGAAACTTCTTTTACAATGTACTGGTGTAGTCCTTTACCAGCACGCAGGCTACAACCTGCAGAGGGCTACAACCCTCTCTCATTTTCTAGTTACTTCTGGAAGGGAGCTACAACCCCCTTAGCTCTTGTACTAGCGGATATACTAGTACGTAGGTGCTAACCTACAGAAGGCTGCAACCTTCTTTTCTTCAGGGAACACGTTTCATCAATTTTCAGACTGGATCCATAAGTACAAAACAATCACTGCTGCAATACAATCATCAATTTATACTTGCATCATAAATCACTAAATCACCCAATACTGAATCACTGAAACCCTGTCATCAAAAACACATAACGCAAACCAGAGCCCAGAACTTTGCAACAACCAGTAGAATCAACAACAACTTGAAATACCAAATCTCATAATGCATACGCTACTTTACTATATCAAAACCGCGTGTATACGCGCTTTCACCTCATACAATCTGCGTACATATCTAAAGATAATTACTTGTACCTTCGTTGTTATATCAACCCAATCCAAGCAGCACAAACAGATAACCAACGATACTAGATCTTCACACTTCGTCAGACATTCATTCCTTGCACGCCTTTTTTTCTAATGATCTTCTCCTTATATAGGTTAGGCTTCTCTCAATACCATGGTCCAAAACCATGTAGAAACAATACCATGAACCCAATACTTGGGGTCGTCACTTTGGACCAAATACTATGGACTAGATACCACAGACCAAAACCATGATTTCCAACATGTACGCGCCTTTACTTCTATTAACCCGCGTGTATACGTGTACGCTCCTTCTGCTCTGCTAACCCGCATATATACGCACTTTCTTCACGATCAACCTGCGTATATCTCTCTATTTACCTACTGCACTATGATCTGTCCTCTGAGTGAGTTGCCATCACCTGTATCATTCCTCTGAGTGAGTTGCCATTAAGGACAACATTTGAATCATAATGCCAACAGTTCAAAAACGAAGTTGTGAACAAGTCACAAGAATAGCATATGCGTTGATTTGTTGATGGACTAATGATCAGCTAGAGGGAAAATTGGAGTCATGTTTAGTGACCTAAAGGAGTAGGATTAATTGATAGAGGAAGATTGGTGTCACTGCAAATTGGGAGCATAAGGAGCAACATATGTGTTTGGGGTACGACCAAGTGGAACTGTGAGGTGCACTACATCAACTAGTAGGTTAGTTGGTATCTTGTTCAAGGTAGATCAGTTGTCATATTATTGATGCAAAACCCTAGTTTGTATTCTTGTATCAGTGGTTGTATGAGGGTCATGATCCCTAGTATAGGAGCCCTAAACAATAGTATTATAGATTGATAATATAACGAATTTGGGTTGTTGAAAATTGTAACTAGTTATCTATTTGTACACGTGTTGATTTACTACTGTGTTTATTTCGCTATGCAAAGTAGTTTGTTGTGGCATTTGAGTTGGTTGTGTTGGATTTTCTAAGACCCTAACCTAGAGTCTCCAGTGGCATGGAAAAATAACATGGTATCATAGCTACTTTGAAGGGCCAGTGAATCAAAGTGTGCACAATGAAGCAACTCAAAAGGAGTTGATATTTTCTAGATCATGGAGCAAAGGTTTCACCCAAATGCATGAAAATGTGGTCTTGACTGACTTGGCGGTGAGATAGGCTGGGTGTTCTAGTGGATTGGTGGAGAACCTAGTAAACAACAGTGTGTTGCGTTGCGGGTTGGGTATCATGGACTTCCTTTGACTTGACATGGATCATTAGGAAAACTGGAGGATTGATTTGTCATAGACAAGATTGCTTCATGTGATGGCCAATATGTTGGCAAGCTAGTTTCTACATTGGATCGTGATGTTTCACATCCGATATTAGAGGCATGTTCACATGTTATGTTTGACCCAGAAGGATGAGTGCTTCCAAGATTGGATTGCAGTGATGATGACCCATGTTTGATCACAGCTCAGACTGACCTTGTGGGAAACAAGATCTTTAGTAGGTTGGACCAATGGAGATCGTGTAGACTAAGAGGGAGTCTAGCTTCAGAGGGAGCAACCCTATGGAAGTGTTGAGATATTCAATTTCAAATGAGATGAGGAAGAGGCACTACTGTGGTAACGTGGTTGATTCTATAGAGTATGCAGTAGTGATGGATGCTAGATGCGCTAGTGTTTCCAGTGACGAGTTACTACCTAGCGTTGGAAGTACCTCCCTCGCTAAGAGGGAGTGTTGAGATATGTATCTTGGGAGGTACTCCAAACCCTAGTGTACAGTGTTGTGGAGGAATTGGCACCAAAAATAGGGTTTTGTGGGCTAAGAACCCAAGAGGTGGGTTTTGCACCCAATCTTGTGGGTGTGAAACCATGCATGGTTTTGTTGATTTGACACTTAGAGATGATGGAGCACCCTTAAAGGAGCAAGGGGCTACAAAGAACACCAATAGAGGATTTATATTTTGTGAGATATTAATTCTTATATGTTTCGTGTGGGCTAAATGGATAGAAAGACAAGTCGGCCTTACTTGAGACAACCCTAGAAGAAGGTTAGCCATTACCCCTAATGAAGCATATAAATAGGGAAGAGGAGGAGCCTCATTCGAAATCCAATTAAGGAATTCATTCCTCATGTGAATAATGAACTAGGAGGTTGAATTTCCTAGGATAAAAACAACCCTAAGAAGCTCAAGAAAAGGAGAGAATAGGATGAGTTTGAGGTATGTTCTTGTGACAATTTGGGATGTGTTTTGGGCAAGTAGAGGCAGTGAAGGAAAGGAGTTTCATTAGGTGAACATGCCAAAGTTTAAAAGGGTAATTCTAGACATAAAAGTAGTGATAATTTCTCTATAGCAGGACAATAATTTTTTTTGTGATTGTAGGTGGGAGGAAGCCCTATTTTGGGAGGCTAAATAGTCTAGGAGGTTGACTAGACTAGGCCACATTCTTGTTCAGCAAGAGCACAAAGGATAAGGGTCCTTGGGTGAGTAATTTATGTGTTTTGTGTAGGTGCAAGATGCCCTAGATAGGGCCAAGTTCCACAGAGAATGCTTTCTCATATCTGAAGTGTTTTGGAGAGTAGAAGAAGATGTCTTTTAAGAGAGAAGCGTGTAAGATTGATGTCCTAGTTTGTACAATATTGGTTGGGATCTGAAGGTCTATTTGGAGGGTAGAAACAAGGTGTCCTTGAAGCTATAGATCAACTTGTGCATAAGGACTTTGACATTTGTAAGAAGGGCATAGAAAGTGAATCCTAAGGGTTTGTTTCTTGGAGGAATAAGGGTAGGAAAGTAGGCTTATGAATCAACCCTAAGTTGATTGTTGGAGAAGGAAATTTGATAGTGATAGTGGGCATCCTAGATTCTCTAATATTGTATTCATTGGAGCAAAAAATGAAGGAAATAATGGGAAGAAGTCCCAAAGTGTTGAGGAGCAACAATGGGCAATCTGGGAGTTGTTCACAAACAAAGTTGTGAACAACTCACAATAAGACCCTATGTGTTGATTTGTTAATGAACTAATGATCAGTGAGAGGGCAGATTGGAGTTGCATTTAGTGACCTAAAGGAGTAGGATTCATTGATAGAGGCACGTTGTTGTTGCTGCAGATTGGGAGTAGAAGGACCAAAAAATGTGTTTAGGGTATGTCCAAGTGGAATTGTGAGGTGCACTACATTAGCTGGTAGGTTAGTTGGTATCTTGTTAAGGGTAGCTTCATTGTCATAATTACTGACACCAAACCTTAGTTTGTATTCTTGTATCAATGATTGTATGAGGGAAATGATCCATGGTATAGGAGTCCTAGACAATTGTATTATGGATTGATAATATAATGAAGCTGGGTTGTTGAAAAATTGTAAATAGTTGTCTCTTTGTGCACATGTTGATTTACTGTTGTTTTTATTCCGTTGTGAAAAGTAGTTTGTTGTGGCATTTGAGTTGGTTGTGTCACATATTCTAAGACCCTAACCTAGATTCTCCAGTGTCGTGGAAAAACAATAGTAGGTATCTCATAATGACGTACCTTACTTCAAGTTATCATCAAGACTGTATGGAAGAAATAATGTTTAAAGGACAACTTTCAAGATAGGGTCTAGCTTCTTTCAGTGGTTTGTCATGCCTTAGTGTCACTAATTCACCTACCACTTTCATGAGAATCATCAGTGGCATCCTTCAGATGCATCTTGGTAATTTTTCATTGGTTTACTGGATGAAATTTTTTTTTTTTTTGGTAAGAATAGAGAGAGAAGTAATTCAATGCCTTGAGAATTAGATAGAAGAATGAATGATAAGCCTATTCAAGAGGGAAACCCCCTTTTATAATATAAAAATTGTACAAGATGAGATGATTTCTAAAAATAGGTCCCTTTGGTATATAGGAGACAAAGTGTATAATTACAATTAAAGGGTCTAGTTGACTATCAAAGGAAACACTAATATAGCAATAGAAATATATTAACTCATTATCTAGGGCATACCATAGTTAGAACATTTACAACATGTATACATTGTTTTGGACCTCTTCCATGAACAAAGCTACGGGCCAAAATGAATAAATCCCTCTTTGTACAAACTTTTATCTCATAACTAGGCTTTGTGATTGATGCAATGAGAATTCATGCCAATCCTAGTATAATTCATGTTTTGAAACCGTTAGCCCATCCTAATGTCATTATTGAGCTTAAGAAATTATTATGAGGCATATATTTATATAAGAAATCCATTTGACATTATTCCTACATTGTTCACACATTAGATCCAGGGAAAAATAGAGGACTCTTCATTAGATCCTTGGATGAAAAAGGGCACTTCAAAAATTGAAAGATTCTTTGTATTCTGCATCAATGCTAAATCTATTTAAATTGTAACAACACTTTTAGATCATTACCAATGCTTCAAAATATGTCAATTCTATTGCCTTCATAATTTTTTCCAAGACTAGTTGATTGATTTTGATAAAATCATTAGTGCATCATCAAGGCCAATCCATGAAAATGAAGGGAATAATTATGGGTCAAGCATGTCAAAACACGAAGCATTAGGAAATAGGCGACACTGGATGTGCTAGAACACCATGATATATGATAACAACTATCATAGAAAAGAAATATTAATAATAAGATAATATAGAATATTATAAAAATATAAAGAGTGGATATCGATGAAAGCATACATTATAATGACAAGGTACTATAACAATCGATTTTATCACTGAATTCTCATTGCTTTGAGCTTACAAACCAATCATATTTTCATTTAACCAAAGTTTGAACTCATTTCAACATTTTTAAGTATGAATAAATTGAAAAATGTTGTCCTCTCTCATGGTCTAGGCTAAAACGATTGAGGTCTTATTGCTCAATCAATGGTGAGAGGTCTCAAAAACTAAGATTTTCATTAAAGAAAAAGTCAGTATTGCTCTAACATCAATTCATTTAACTGGCACTGCTCTCACATCAATTAAATTAGCTAACATCGATACATTTGATCCTTCAAAGTATTTAATACCTTGCCCCCTTGACAATTATAACACATTTAATATATTGCAAGACATGTTTATCTTCCTTTGCATGTGGATCTAACCTTCCTTGCACCCATGTTGACACAATCTGACTTTCAATCACATTTGTCATTCCAAATTTTGTAGCTGGCTTTATTTTGCATGGGTTCTTATTATGTCCATCACCAAATTTCTCCAAAACCACATGAAACACCTTAAGAAAGAGGCTCATGCTAACTAATTCTGCTCTGAAACAATTGAATTCTTAGGCTTCAATCATATCCTTGGGCTTCCACTTCTTCTTCATTAACTCATTACTAGGCAAGGAAACCCTTCCTATGGAAAAATCCCATTAGGAATTCATGAGGAGGGAATGCATCCCCATGATTCTTGCATCAACTGGAAGTTTGCAAATTTCCATGTCTTCAAGTAATATTTTTAGAGTGATAGTTAGTTTTAAGTAGGAATCTACTACATGGTTCGATCAATTTTTAAATCTATTTTAATATATAGTTACCAATTTCCACAACTAAATGATTTTAATATATAGTTACAATGTTCACTCCACTACCGAATTCGTAGCTAGCATGAGCACATCTAAGTTGGACATGAAGTTGAAGGGAGTGGGAGACTTATTCCTCTATTGTAATTCTCATTCAAAAATCTAGCTTGACATCTTCTGGCTTATGCACGTCTTTTACAAAATCTCGATCATAGGTGAGGCTAGATGTAGGGATTCTAACAAGATCCACCATGGATTTGTCTGATATGGGACAAATTTTTTGGTCTAGGAATCTACTTAACCAACTTCCTTTTCCATTGCTTTCGATGCTACTTGTGCTTTCAATCGATTATTTTTTTCTTTTTCTAGTAAGCAAACAACTGAATTAATGGGGTTTAAATTGGCTCTCTTTCTCCTAAGCAATCAATGAATCAATGGGGTATGCATATGAAGATTCAGAGAGTAACCAAGCCACAAACCTCAACCTCAAAAGACAACCAAATGTGTTATATCCAAAGGCTAAGGTATCCAAGGAAATATGCAAGAGAGAAGAACATGCCTTCCTCCCAATTAGTGTTGGGGTTGCATATGACTTGATGGGATGTCAAGCCTTCATAAGAGAAAGTTCCCCCCTCGAAAAAGGCCTTAAAAACAAGCATAAACCTGGGCTTGGAGTATGGATATCGAATAAGGAAAGAAGGGAGATTGACAACCAAGAAATAAGGTTGCCAAGAGCTACGAAAGCTAGATTTGAAGCCTAAGCAAAGGTTGAAGTTCAAGCCCAAGACTTAAGAGTAAGAAGTAGTTACAATGAAGGCTTACATATAGTAGATAAATTCTATATATCTTGCTAATATTTGATGAAAAGAGGAATTATTACTTACCTTGTCAAGGTCAATTGTTACTTTCAGTTCTTTTAATTTGCTTAGGTATTTCACTTGCAATTGATTCAAGAGAATAAAGTAGGCTGAGTCACTTTCTCCTCGCTCCTCAATGATGGGTGCTATTTAATTCATGTGGTGGCCGAGTTTTTTTCCCCGAGGAAAAATCACAATTTTATTCAAGAGAACAAAATTACATGTTGAATATGTTAAAAAGCATTCAATCAGACTAGCCTTACCTGGTACCGCGAAAAAAAATAAAAATAAAAATAAAAATATATATAATATATATATATATATAATATAATATATATATATATATATATATATATATATATATAATATATATATAATATATATATTATATATAATATATATATATATATAATTATTTTCTACCCTTCTTTTTCTCCACTTTTCCCCAACCACCTGAGTTGGGAGTGGAAGATACCATGGCCATATGATTTGCTTCTACATTTGTTGGAGATCCTTTATCAGAATATGAGCTCTCTGATGCACGTATTCTTTTGGTGTCACTTGCTTCTTTTTAAGAGAAACCCTTCTCTATCTGTTGTTTATGAGCTATAGTCGTTTTTCTATGGATGAAACCATCAAAACTACCTAGTCCATCCCTCTCTTTTCTATAATTTCTTGGGAATTTTGTTCAACAATATTTTAGTATTCTCTGGGGATTCTTCTTCCTTTACTTCAACACCATGTGGATCTGAGAACTGCCATCCTTTGGGCTTTTGGGATGGTTGGTCCCCTTTTTTCTTTTGGGATTTTTATTTGGTTGAGGACACGAGTTTTGAAGAGCTCTGATTTGAAGACAAATATGACATCTAAATGTCGTATTTTCAAAATCTAGAAATTGAGTCCATTGCAAACTTTTATGAATCAAAATAATGCGATCAAGTAAACCTTTACTAAGGTCCACCTCTACGCAAATCATGGCAAAAGCGCAGATTCCTTTTGTGACTATCCAAATCCACCTTAAGAAACTTGCCTAAAGAATTGCGGATTCCTTCCAACACTTTGAAATGCCAGAAATGTAGGGGGAGATTGTGTAACTTGACCCATACTGGCATTTTGGATATCACCATGGTATTTGCATCAAAGTCGAGAAACCATGGGGTCATAAACATACCTACGCTACCCCAAAACCATGGTCCCTCGTTTAAAATGTAATCTAGATCTTTTGTTGTATCAAATTTGACAATAAAAAATCCCCTTGAACATAGGTGAATATCCCAGTATTCAATCCCAGTGGAAAATATCCACTGGTGTAGATTCTCCTTCATTTACCAAAAGTTATTAAATCTATATATAATTGCATTGAATTGAAATTCAAAGTGAAGTTCAATTACCTGTGGCAGATTTATTGTCAATGCTTGTACTTGATTCATCTGTTCCACGATATAAGGACCAAGAAAATTTGGATGCATAGTAAAAGTTTTGTGCATTTCAGACCTCCCTTTTACCACATCATTGAAGGAAGCTAGACCTTTAAGGTTACTGGATCTAGGATATCCTCCACATAACCTCAAGTTTAATAGGATAGAAAAGTCACTTTTAATGCCATAATATTGCATTTTGGAAGCATCCTTAGTTGATGCGTTGATAACCTTACATATATCAGACTTTGAAGAGTTGTTGGAATCCCCATCTTTTCTTGGATCTTTTGTTTTAGGTCTTTCACCATATCCCTAGTCCATACCATTATGATCACTGATTTTCCAACGAGGGTTTTAACGAAAATTGGGAAAGGAGATTCCACAATTAGATTTGGGTTTTCGCAATCATTTTCGCTTCCAACAGCCCCAGGATCAGGCACCTTAAAAATTAAAGGATCCATTGATCCAAAAAAGTGGTTGCTGGGAATTCGCTTCCGTTGACTCCCCTTCGTCGCCATTCTCCACAATAAAGTAGGATCGATTTGCGGAGGAATATTTTCTGCTCTATGAAACAGGTAAGCGCAGACATCTTCTAACAAGATCCGCATTGGATGTGCAACAATGACCTCGCTTCGACATTGAAACCTGCCTGTCGCCTCCTAGGGAAAATTGAAAGCTTCAAACCCAGAAATGCGGCAAGAAAAACCCCAAGCAAAACCTCTGGCAACAATAAAAACACGACATCACGAAGCTAAAAGTTTTTTGATATCAGGAACGTTGATTTGCGGTCTCAACTCCTAGATCGAGGAGTAAAAATGATAGATCTGACCAACACAAGGCCTTAGAGCCCGCGATCACCAAAGAGTTCTTAGATATGCATAGATGCACGCCACCAGAGACCCATCTCTCCTTACTTAATATGAGAAAATCCGCTGCAAAAGGAGATCTGAGGAAGGGAGACGTGTTTGGTATTTTGTACAAGAGATCCAATGCCGAGAGGAGGCCATCCACCATCGCCTGACTAGAGATGAGATCCACAAGTTGAGAATTGTTGCATGAAGCGGAAACATACAGGAGCTCTATGGCAACGAATCCCGCGTTGCAGGAAACCCTAACTCTTCTCCTCAGATCCATTGCCTCAGGTGAAAAATCACGCGTTGCAGGAAACCCTAACTCTTCTCCTCAGATCCATTGCCTCCCTTAACCTGTGGTGCGAGTTACTTGAAAAGTTGCTTCCCTTGGCCTTAGAGTGTTTTCTCTTTTTTTCTTTCTATTTTTAGGCAGTGGATCAGTAATTGCCTAACTTAATTTAAGGAAGATCCAGGATCAATTCTTGTAACTGCCACTGGAATACCAAGAATACATCTAACAACTTGCAAATATATATACTAATTTCTTATGATTTTGGCAAAAACACAGACTTTACTCCTTGGCGAGACTCCCCTCCTTGACGAGTCTACTCCTTGAACCGCACACCATAATAAGATAATCTTTCTTTACTGCCTTAGTTTTCCCTATTGCTTGGACTATGGACACCTAGAAACGCTGACATTTATCTATTTACCATAGTAGGATAATCTTTCTTTACTGCCTTAGTTTTCCCTATTTCTTGGACTATGGACACCTAGAACCGCTGACATTTATCTATTTCTTTCCGTACCCACATTTTGTTCAATACCCCTGATCCAAACCAAATTATAAAATCACCTTTATTCAAAGTAGATTATTTAGGCTTTAGCACTACTTGCCGGAAAGAGTGAAAATGGTTTTGATATTTCATGGTTTTGGGTCACTATCTTGCAACGAATCCCATTGTGCTTATAAGCCAAGTTTTTTGCACCCAAAGAAAAGCCTAACAATGAGTGTGAAAGAATGAACTTTATTTTTGTTATTTTAGGTGCATGAGACCATGGATCTCAATAATATTATTCTCTTCTAGAATTCTTAGGAATATTATTCTCTTCTAGAATTTTTAGGAATGCATTTGGATAATGACATCTCTGGTATCTGGACTTCTGTACCAAATTCTAGACTTCGTGGGGTCATGGATTTGCAACACCCACTTTTCTAAGACCACATTCTCATGGTTTTGACTAACAAGATATTTCTTTCCATGTAAGTCTAGCCTTGAGCTGCTTATCTCCATTATAGATGGTGGATGATTCTTCATTAACATCCTAGACATCATCATTTTCCCCTCCATGATGCTTTCGGGGTGTATTCTACATTAATTTGAACACAAATTTTAACTAACAAGTATTGGTAGAAGTGGATGCAAAAGGACATATATAGCTTCCACTCGAGTGATCAAGAATACGATAGCACAAATTTATGCAATGACGAGGACCATCACCTACTCAACTACAATCGTGAGGACCATCACTTACTCACTTACTCAACTACTAACTATTGCTCAATCAAGCATTAGGGTTTTGAGCTCGGACCATGCAAACATGGGACATTGGACTTTTTGGCACTGCAACTTCCGAGTGGTAAAGGCAATTCATGCAATTATTTAATTATTGATGAGTTTTTTACATGTGTCTTATTAAGTGCATGAAATGTTCATCATCATATCCTAAAAGGTGTTTACTTAATAATTAACATATGTCGTGTGCCATTCATTCTTCTATCCTTGTAACTTCCACATGTGATGATATGATAACAACTTTGTGTTTAATGAAATTACAAAAAGTGCTTATATAAGGGCATGCAAAGAAATTTATGGCAGTATGATAATATATATGCATTTAATAGACTTGCAAAATGCGCCTTATAATAAAATAATGATAATAGAGTAAAGACAAAAGTCATTATTGAATCCTTAATAGTTCTGAATTTTAGGAATTACAACAATTAAACAATTGAACGTTAATTTTGCTTACGACATATGAGGACGCAAAATAATGCATTTCGATTGCATGTCATTAATGCCATGAAATTGTCATTTCAATGTTGAACTTGCGATGAGTTGCTTAAGTACGCTATACATTATCATTTATATGAGATATGTTTACACCAAAACTCATACTTCAATCAAAATGGAATCACTTAAATCAGAACTTTTTAAATTTTGATTAGAGCGATATCTAAAGTTCTAAAATTATCTAACCTTTGTAGAAATTTTTATTGAACTAATGTTTCTAATGAGGTTGGTCAAGAAGTTACCGATTGCGTGTATACTTTAAAATAATATAATCATTCTATTGGTTTTAACCTCTGTGTTTTTTTTCTATACAAGATGTTGAACTTTGTGAAAATTTTATGGTGGTGTCAATGGATGATGATAAGTGTTATTTGTTGCTCCAAATGCACATGGATAGAATTGAACTTTGAAGGAGTCATATGCTGGAAGCTTATTATAAGAGACTGAGGAGTTAGTGTACAAATGCTCGTTATGGTCAAATTATGCAATAACATGGTCTATAAACATTGATGCATACTAATAATGATTGGTCAAGATAATGCACACTAGAATTTAGTGTCCTCGGTTGGATTCTTAACCACAATGAAGTGTGCTAACCAATCCTTTATGGAGATTGATGACTCCATAGATGTAATTGTTCAGTTATTTTTTGATACTTGGGAATTACAAATAATGTTGCAGGTGTTGTTGAATTCATTGTCAACATGGTGAGTCATTTGTGGGTGAGAACCACATGTAGGCATAAAAGAAATATTTGTAGATTGATACACATTAATTTATGATTTTATAGGTTTTGTATTACTTATGTGCATTAATTTTGTATTTCTTTGGTATTTTCTATGTTAGTAAACTTTCGTAAGTAAAGGCGTACATTAAATTTATAATGCCACACTTGGCCAAGCCACCCAAAAATGTGATTCATAGTGTGTTGTACAACAAACTAGCAAACACTACAGTTAGTTTTAGCTACGATGCCAATTACATTTTGTAAAAAGAAATGAAAAAACTAACCTGGCATAATCAGAATTCTATAAACACTAACACATACTGATAATGGTTGGGAAAGATAATGCCTGTTAGAAATTAGTGTCTTGTACTAGCTTCTCGCCAAAATAAAGTGCACTAATCAGTATTTTATCGAGATTGATGACTCCATAAATATGACCATTCTATTATTTTTTTACAGTCGAATATACAAAGCATGTTGCAGGCATTATTGAATTCATTGCCAACATGGTGAGTCAATCCTGACTGGGAAACATATAGGGATAAAATAAATATTTGCATATTGACACCCATTAAATTATGATTTTCTAAGTTTTGCATTATTTATGTTCATTAATTTTGTTTTTCATTAGTATTTATTTATTTTCATTAAGTTTTTATGTTAGTAAACCTTTGTAAGTAAAGGAAAGGAGCACACATACTTCGCAATGCCATGCTTGGCCAAGCCGCCCAAAAATGTGATTCATGGTATGTTGAACAACAAATTAGCAAACACTACAATCAATTTTAGCTACCATGTTGAAAACATGAAGTTTGTCAACAGAAATGGAAGAATTAAATGCCTTGAAATGATATTAAAAGTAACCATTGAAATTTATTTCCAAAAAACAAAATATTCAATTATTTTTTCAAACAAACTAGATTGCAAATAAAAAAAATAATACAAATAATATGTAACTATTTTCTTTGGTTTCATAGTAGCCAAATAGTTCAACTAGGGATGGTTGTAATGAGAAGTTCATGTTTTCCAATATATATAAACCCGAAAAAATCATCCTTATTCAATTCTCATGCACCAAAAATACACCATGTATCTATTTATAACCTCTTAACCAATTACAAATTAAAAAAAATTGGAAATTGGTAACTATATTAAAATATTTTATTTACATGTAATATTATAGAAAATGAATACAGATTAAAAATAGATTAAACTCTATCATAAATAGACTGACATAATTCTAATTGTATTTTATTCACTTACATATTTGAGATGGTTGAAGGTCGATTGAATATGTATTCACATAATCTATTAAACCATGTATTATATTATTTTATAACATACCAAATCCAAAATGGACATGCTCATGATTATTGTGATTTAGAGTACCTAAAGCCATAGGTATGTCTTATTAATTGGCGAAACAAGCATTGACATTCATTGTCTTATGCCATTCATAATATCGCATAGAGTCATTACTAAGTTTCGTTATTCAAATCTACCACATCACAAAGCAATCTATTAGTCCACAAATATTTGAAGTAGCGTCACAACAAAAGGGCACTTTATCATATGGTTTGGAAATGATTGGTCAGTGTGTTTAAATCCTCCAAACCAAAAACATTTCACAATGCAAACAATAATAGGGACATGGCCACCAAAGTGGCACTTGTTAAGTAAAGGTGACCTAATGACTATATTTTTTTATATAAAGAGGTGATGTGAAATAATAATTATATTTTATATATAAAGAGGTGTCATGAAATAAGAAATATTGAAAAAGAGAAGGGCACTTTTCAATGGTACCATTTTAGTTGTCTAAGGAAGATCATTACTTACTGAATGGAAACATATCATAAACATATATTTTAAGTGCCATTCTTCAAATGGTGAAGATTGTCTTATACTGAGTTAAAAATTAAAGCGGATTATTAAAATGAGAAAAGAGGACTAAGAAAGAGGATAATGTTAGAAAATGTAATTAAGATTGGTTTTTCATAATTATATTGGTATCTGTATCTATGTAATTTTATGAAAAAAAATATTATTATTATTATTCACGTTTTTTCCATATTTTTAGGGTTTCTTGAGTCAATAAAAGATTATGTCATGAGTCAAAGAGTATTTTGGGTAATTTGTATATATATATATATATATTATATATATATTATTTTTGAGTCTAGAAGAGTTTATTTGACCCCAAGGCTGAGTCGACCCTACCAAGGAAAAGTCGGCCTAGAAGAGGGCTAATTCAACCACATGAAAGGCTATAAAAGGAAGAAATTTTGACCTCATTTGGACACATTCACACACAAGTTCAATTTCCAAGGAAGAGAAGCATAAAAGAAGTGTGTAAGTTAAGAAGGAAAGAGAAAGGCAAGCTAGAAGAAGAATTTTCTGATTTTTGACATCTTTTGCTCACACTTGCGAAATTTTGGGGCATCCATATGAGTTGCAAGACCGAAAGTTGTAGGGCCGAAGTTTCTGATTTGCAGGGGCTGAAATTTCAGTGAAGTTAGGCGAAATTCAGAATTGGGCAATTTTTTATGTTGTTTGACTAGATTTGACCTTGTGAACTTTTACTTGTTTGAGGAAGGTTTCGTTGGAGGGCTGACTTGGTGCTTGGGGAAGTCTGTATCTTGGTCTATGGGTCTTGAATGTTTCACTTTGATATGATTCTATAAGAAGAAAATAATTTTTATGGGTTTTCCCCTTGGAGGGGTTTTGTCTTAGCTTAGAGCATATATCTTGTGTTCCTTTGTTCTTGTGATCTTTATGTACTTTTATGTTTTGGTAATTTCTTGATGAATAAAATATAATAAAATAATAAAAAACCCAACAATAATCTTACAAGAAATTATAAAGTAAGAGGAATCAACCATAATCTACAACCCCCTTGATTTCTCAACATGGATTCAGAGCTAAGGTGAAGGAAGGAAGATTGAAGGTCACATCATTGTTGGTTATCTTGTTGAAAGGCGCTCTCGAAGTAGTCATCTATTCTCTCTTTCCCTCTTCAATGGAAATCTATATGATGAAATGTCTCAAGACTCTTAGGAATCTCCTTGTTACTATCAAAGGTTGCATCATGCATTTCATCTCCAAGCTATCTAAAAGGGCCATGGATGGAAGTTTCTTTTCTACACTCACGGGTACTTCTCAAGATGATAGTGCTTGGGTAATCGATCGTGGAGCCTTTGATCCAGGTGAACATTGGTGTCCACCCTCCTATTCCACTTGGACCCCCACCATTGTTTCTTTCAATTTTTCAGTTTCCTTATTTGTAGCACAATTTACTATTTTTGGCAGTTTTTTGGGTCCTGAACTTCTGGAGCCGTTTTGAGGCCCTAAACGATGCTTTTTTGGAAAACTGGGACTAACATGGATCATATAATGATCTTGGTCATTCAAAAGTTGTAGTCCTTGGATAGACCTTTCTAACAAGGTATTGCGCGCATCAAACGAAGATCGTATGCCAAAGTTACGACCCCAAGAAGTTGATGTACCAATTTACCCAAATGGGGCCCATAGTTTGGTGCTTCATCTCCTAGGGTTAGATTTTTCGACGTTTCGGGTTTTCCATTGTTTCTCAATAATAAATAGGCCTTTGAGCCTCATTGTAACACAGTTTAGATGCATGTAGCCACAACATCTCTTCTCAGAGATAAGCTACTATCACTCGAGCTAGTCTTATTTCCATTCTTTTTGTAAGCATAGTTCAGTATTTGATATTAATGAAATGAAGTGTTATTTCTACTACATCTTAGTTTTATGGTTATATCTGTAATTTTTTCGTTCTTGTTTAAATCTAGATCAGTGGTATCAGAGTGATCTGCTCTTTCTCTATTTTTCTTTGCATGTCCCCAACAAGGTCGAGATACAAGGAGTTAGGGCTTGATCTAGTTGAACCTTTGCAAGATCAGCCTCGCAAACCCTGACGGCCGCCCATGGGGGAAGCAAAGAAAGACGAGGGGGCGGAAGATCCTATCAAAATATTGCTCGAGGAGGCCCTCCAGAAACAAAGGAACATGATGATGGATAACTTTGCCCATATCCTTCAACGGTTGCCCACTGGCAGTGCATCCACATCTACCAGCCACTCTAGAGGCTCCACTCCTTTTAAGATACAAGTAAAATTTGACATTCCCATATTTGAGGTCCAAATAGATGAAAATGCCATAGAGAAATGGTGTTAATATGCTAGAAGGATATTTTTCTGTTCATGAATTTTCCAGCTGAGAAAAGATTACTTTTTCTCTTCTCAAAGTTGCCTCCCATGCCAAGGATTGATGGAAAACCTACTGTGAGCAGAAGGATGAAAGTATGACCTCACTATTTTCAGTCGCACCCACTTGGAATCCGTTCCAAGATGCCATCAAGGAGCAGTACTACCCTGTCAGGAGCGATGAGGACTACCATAAGATCATTAATCTCTCTAGCTACCACTATGGGATGGAACGTTCATCAAATAGATGTCAATACAACATTTTTGAATGGAACGATAGATGAAGATGTTTACATTGAGCAACCCCAAGGATTTGAAGCACATAACAAAGAATCACATGCCTTCATATTAAAGAAATATATATATGGCTTGAAGCAAGCCCCTAGAGCGTGGTATGCAATAATGGATGCATATCTTCTAAGACTTGGTTTTGTTAAAAGTTTTGTAGATCAAACCTCTGCATCAAAGTAGTCAACAATGAACTTGTGATTATACTATTATATGTGGATGGCTTACTTGTTACAGGTGTAGATCATTGTATTCAACAACACAAGAAGTAGTTGGTAGCAAAAATTGACATGAAGGATCTTGCGCTTATCAAATACTACTTGGGATTAAGTTTGGAAACAATCTGGGGATATCTATCTTGGTCAAGGGAAATATGTGATCAATATATCGTAGAAGTTTGGAATGATGGACAATAAACTTATGACAACTCCTATGGTCACAATTTTGAAAAAGTTAAGGAGTTCAAAATCAAGCCCTGTTGATCCTACATGCTACCAACAATTGATTGGCTCCTTGATGTATCTTGTGAACACTCTGCTTGATATATGCTTTGCAGTGAATGTTCTTAGTCAATTTCGTATGGATCCCCAACATGATCACTGGATAGCAGCTAAAAATATTTTGAGGTAACTTCATGGAGCAATACATCACTACATGAGATATGCTGGTAAAGAAATAAAGCTAGTAGGCTATACAAATTCTAATTGTGGTGGCAGTGAGATAGATGGAAGAAGCACTACTGGTGGATGTTTTGGCCTAGGATCCTTTATGATCTCATGGATGACCAAGAAGAAAGACTCAGTTGCATTAAGTAGTGTTGAAACAGAATACATTGTAGCATGTGAACTTGGAAGAGAAGTTATTTGGATGAGAAAGCTACTATTAGAATTGTTGGAAGGACCGTTGGACCCTACCATCATGTGTTGTGATAACCAATGTGGTATAATATTGAATTAGGACACAATATTTCATGCTAGGATGAAGTATATTAACAATAAACATTCAGAGCTTCATGCAGGATGGGATTGTGAGGTTACACTACATCTCCAATGACAAACAAGTAGCAAATATTTTGATAGTCTCTTCTGAATAAGAAGCTTGAATACTTGAGAAACAAGATTTGACTTGATGACATCTCATCCCTAATTGAGAGGAAGTGATATGGGAGACTATATTCTCCATATGTGTCATGCACTAGGCCGGACTAATTGGCATATATTTAGTGTATCACACCGGAAGGGAGAATGGATAATTGACAAGAATATGGGATTGGTACTCCTTAAGGATTCAGAATCATAGAAAAGAAGTAGTCCCATGGATCGATACTATTTGAGGATGTGGTAGGGAATCCAAGATAAGAGTAGTCGAAGAGGACTAATATTCTTTGAGGATTAGGAATCCAAGGTAAGAATAATCATGGAAGGACATACCTAGTGAACATTCGGATGGGGTATGTGCCATGAGAGGCTGGTGTCCATATGCCTCCCAACATTATGCTCTAAACTAGTGGAGAGTTACAACTTGTTAGTCAAGGCCTTGTTATCCTTGAGAGTGGCAATGTTGGTTGTGATGCTTACTAGATGGCTTATCAATCCGACTCTTCTTATGAGAACTTTTCAATTTGAGAATTCATGTACCTTCTTGTGAAATTATGAATACATCCCTAGTTAAGAGGGAGTGTTAAAAAAACATAACTGGGATCGATCTTCAAAATTGTATTTGTACTTGTAACAATGTAAATATTATTAAAAAGAAAAAGAAAGAGAAAAATAAATTTTATTATTATTATTATTTTCTAGATAAGCATGTTCTTCATGATTCTAGGGTTTCTTGAGTCAATAAGAGATTTTTTCATGAGTCAAAGCCCCTTTCTGGAAATTTGTAATCAAAAGAAAATATTATTTTTGAGTCTAGAAGAATCTATTTGACCCCAAGACCAAGTCGCCCCTTTCAAGGAGAAGTCATCCTAGAATAGGGATAATTCAACCACATAAAAGGCTATAAAAGGAAGATACTTCAATGTCATTTGGACATGTTCACACACAAGTTCGATCTATAAGAAAGAGAAAAAAGTGCAAAGGTCAAGAAGGAAAGAGAAAGGAAAGATAAAAGAAGAATTTTATGATTTTTGACATATTTTTCTCACACATGTGAAATTATGGGGCATCCATATGAGTCGTAGGACCGAAAGTTGTCGAGCTAAATTTTCTGAGTTGCAGGAGCTGAAATTTCAATGAAGCTGTGCCGAAATTCTGAACTAGGCAATTTTTGATGCAATTTAACTAGAGTTGACCTCGTGAACTTTTACTTATTTGAGGAAGGTTTCGTTGGAGGGCTGACTTGGTACTTGAGGAGGTCATGATCTTGGTCTTTGGGTCCTGAATATCTTACTTTGATTTGATTCTATAAGAAGAGAAAAAAATTAATGGGTTTTCCCCTTGGAAGGGTTTTGCCCTAGTTTGGAGCCTATATCTTGTGTTCCTTTGTTCTTGTGATCTTCATGTACTTTATGTTTTGGTAATTGCTTGATGAAGAAGATATAATAAAATAATAAAAAGCAAACAAGAATCTCACAAGTAATTATCAAGTAAGAGGAATCAACCCTAATCTACAACCCCCTTGATTTTTCAATAGAAACTACATATGATGAAGGTTGTCAGCTTATGTCTCCCTCAGACCCATCCACTGACCTCAAATCAGGTGATGAATACAGTTCATTTATGAAGGGAATGAAAACCTCAACACTAGGAATACAAATGTTTGATCATAAACATAGCAAAGAATTATAAATTGGATTAATGAAATTGATAAATATTTATAGTAGTACTTGCTAAGAGATGACAATAAAAGAATTAAAATAACCAAGTATCTATAAGGCTTAACATGATTAGTTCATTTGGTTCGAAGAAAAAAATAAGGGATTGCTGAAAAAATGGTTACCATTTGTTTTCTTAATTTTTAAAATGTTCTAGAAATGAGGAACATGGGAAGTTGAGCACACAAAAATATAAACTAGCAAAATATCAAAATAATAATATAAAATACAATAGGGAAACAAAGTCTCAATAAGAATTTTGACAAGAAATTATTAGAAAAAGATGAAGAAATTTCCATCTAAAGAATCATAATGAAAGATTAATTGCAAAAATCAAGAAGTTAATGACTAGAAAAAGACACAACAAGAAAAGCTTGAATGATTTGTCAATAAAGAAACATTGATCGACAAAGAAACAATAAGCAATCTAATTGAAATAGGGAAGTTGTTGGAGGTTCAAATCCAAACCATGGAGAAGGAAACCAATATAGAAGCAATAGACACCAAAAATCAGAACAATGCTTATGTAGGAATTCTATTAGCCAAAAAATCACCAAAAGTGATAGAAAATGTTTCTATTGATTTTTGATAGCTTGGGAGGTACTCAAAGCCCTAAGGTTCAAGGTTTGGAGGTTGGAGCACCACAAAAGTCAATTGTGGGCTTTGAACCCAAGGTTAGGGTTTTGTAACCAAAGGAGTTGGGCCAAAACCATGAGGCATTTTAGACATGTGATGGATCATGGAGATGATAGATGATGTTGAGGAGAATCCAATGCAATGAAAATCATCAAATTCTGAGTTGTCTACGATGAGTTATGAATTTTTGAAGCTTAAGATGGGTTTTTGGCACATAACTCATGTAGGCTTGAGAGTGAATGTGCCAAAAGACATGTCTCTTAGAGAATTCATGGAGCCCTCGTTTCGTGTATAAATAGGAGGTGATGGAGAGTCATTTTACTCATCCAAATGTGCATCAACTCATAAGATTACCCTCTGAAATAGGCTAAGCTCAAGAGAAGGAGGACGAATATGTTTGAGTCTTTGTTTGGTTGAGTTTGACATTAGTGACAAGGCCAAGTTGCTACAGGAGGACAACTATAGGATTGAGGGAAAATCTTGGCATGATTTGTGAGGTACTCTTCTCCTTGTAGGTCTGAATTTCGAGCAAGAGGTAAGACTGAGTAACTGTGGTATTTATGGGCTAGTTTTTGTGGTAATTTTGCATGGACATATCCTTGTTTGAGGTTACAGATTGGTACAAGAATCTGAGCAGAGGGATGAGTTATGTTCCACTATTTGGATAGGGTTGAAAGTGTGAATAGAGGGTTAGAAAGTAGCCCTACAACCAACATATAGGAGCATCTCATCAAGGAGAGAAGGTCGTAGTTGTGGAGGAGCTTAGATGGTAGATTGGGAGGGATGACATGGAGTTCCATTGTTTCCTAACCATACCACGGAGTTACAACAATGTTCAACCCATGAAGGTATGTATTTGTTAATGAGTTTATGTTGAATTGATTGCTAGTTGGGTGGTGTCCAAGTGTGGATGGTTGGCAGCCTGTGGAAGCTAAGAGGAAGAGGGATAACTTGGGTCGCTAGAAGCCCTAACCTAGGAGAAGATTCCACAATGAAGGTTGGGTATTTGAAGAGTTGTTAGAGGGAAACACAACAATGCCCAATGTAGCCTTAGAGAAGCAAAAAAGGACTTTGGACTGTTGCATGATTGGGTGAAGTATTGAGCCTAATGTGTAGCTCTTTGATGGATGAAGGAAGCTACTAAGAAGGAAAATTGTTAGCTCAGGTATTGGCCAGCCTAAAGGAGAAGATTGGATCATCCTGTGTTCATTGTAGCATAAGTGACTTGCAGAAGTGATAGTTGGCAACTCTCTTGGAGTCTCTATGTGTTGTCCTTTGATGGAATAAGGGGTAGCTAGAGAGCAGATCAGAAGAAAAGGACTATTAAGACAAGATACAATATAGATGTTGTTCTTGTAGCGAGATTGTCATTGTATCTCATATTCTTTTACTTGTGGATATTTGAGGGTCATTATGCCTTGTATGGGATCCATGGACAGTTGCATGATATGTTGATTAATATAACAAAGTTGGGTTGAAAAAACTGTAAAAATTTGTTTATAATTGTGCATGTGTGATTTAATATTGTTTATATTCATTTTTGCAAAGTAGCTTTGTTACGATTCTTGGTTTGATAACATCAAAGATTTACAATTCTATCCTAGACCCCAAGGTCATGGATATTCAACATGGAACCGGAGCATGTCTGAGCTACTTTGGGAGATAGTGAATCAAAGAGTGCACAAGCGAAGTAAAACTTAAGAGAGAGTTGGTCACATTATAGGTGAAGGGCTCACTACAATGTCAAAGTCACAGGTTGGTCTCCGGTATGAGGACAAATTGGAATGGATGTCTAACTATAATCCTTGGAAGGAAAGGGTCAAGTTGGTATTGCAGGTCAATAGGTTCTAGGAGATTGCCGAGAAAGAGATCAAGAAGCCAACCGACCCTAAGGAGATGGAAGTGTAAGAGGAATTAGATACGATGGCAAGGTTGATCATTCTAGATGGTGTGAAGGATCCCCTAATACCTCATTTGTTTGGAAAGAACACTGCACATGAGATGTGGATGTCTCTTTAGAGTTTGTTCCAGAATAAGAATGAGAACCGGGTATTGGTATTGGAGGATAATTTGAAGACCATCAAGATGTTGTAGGGTGAAGAAGTGACTTCATATCTAATGAAATTGTTTTAGGTAAAAAATGAGCCAGATGTCGTCAGTGTGACTATTTGAGATTTTGGTATGGTAAGGATTTCTTTGAAAGGGTTCACCAAGGAATTGAAATCATCATCAAGGGGATTGTTTCCAGAGAGAAGTTGCTAGACTGGAATAGGCTGTGGGATGACTTATTTCAGGAAGAGTTGCAAGATGAGGATCTTCATCCGAATAAAAGGGCTTCAAATGATGTCATGGCACTCACAACACGAATGAAGGGTAAGCAGAATAAGGACTCAAGTAAGATAAAGTGTTTCAGTTGTGGTGAGATGGGTCATTTTTTGTCGAGATGTTTGATGAAGAAGAAGACAAGAGATGGATAGAAGAAGGGGAAGCAGGCCACTAGTGTTTCCACCTTTTCTGAGATAGATGCTCTCACCAAGAGGTTTGAGGAGGAAGACTTTTCTATGATCTCTCATTTCTTGTAGGGTACCATCAATGAGGATGGATTGTACATGGATAGTGGTGCGTCAAAGCATATGAAAAGGTCACAAGAGGTATTCGAGACTCTAGCTAAATGGTATTCAAAGTTACACATGGTGTTGGGTGACAAGAGTCAGAAGGAAATTCGAGGAATGGGAGTTGTGCCATTGAGGATGGAGTTAGGATGAGTGATGCGGGTCCAGTATGTACTATTTGTACCAGGACTCAAATATAGTGTGATATATGTCTCAGTGATCGAGGGAAGGGGTTTGAGGTCTTATTCCAAGATGGGAAGGCAAGACTCAGCCCCAGAGGCTCTATCTCTACAGGTATTTTGATTGGAGTTAGAGAGCATGGTCTATATAGGCTAACGGAAAGCCTATGGATCATGAGAAGAAGCAGCAGGAGGACCAGGTGCAGGTTCTAGAGACGAAGGTGCAGGTGCAGGCTTCAAAGGAGAAGGTACAGGTTCTTGAGAAGAAGGTCCATGTTCTAGAGGCTCAAAGGGTGTTGAGTTCTAGAGGGAGTTTGCAGGTTCAAAGCGAGACTTTACAACCGAAGAAGAGCGTGTGGTCAGTGGGGAGAAAGGGTGCTCCTAGAACTTCCAAGAAGGAATCATGGAGAGAATGGAAGAAATTCCAAGAGAAGAAGAAGAAGGATGCTTCTAGTGACAACGACACTTCTGAGAGAGACACAATTCATGATATAGGGATTGCTGCAGTTGTGAGCATCAGGAGTTGAGTGAGTGTTGCGAGTAGTGATGATGATGATGAGCTACTTCCTAGTTTTTGAAGTACCTCCCTCGCTGAGAGGGAGTGATAATTTTTTATAGCTTGGGAGGTACTCCAAGCCATAGGGTTCAAGGTTTGGAGGTTGGAGCACCACAAAAGTCAATTGTGGGCTTGGAACCCAAGGTTGGGGTTGTATACCCAAAGGAGTCGGGCCAAAACCATGATGAATTTTAGACATAATGGATGGAGATGACAAAGGATGTTTAAGAGAATCCAACGCAACAAAAATCATCAAATTTTGAGTTGTCTATAGTGAGTTATGAATTTTTGAAGTTTAAGATGGGGTTTTGGCACATAAGTCATGTAGGCTTGAGAGTGAATGTGCCAAAAGACACGTCCCTTAAAGAATTCATGGAGCCATCCTTTAGCGTATAAACAGGAGGTTATCGAGATTCATTTTACTCATCCAAATGTGCATCAAGTCATAAGATTACTCTCTAAAATAGGTTGATCTCAAGAGGAGGACAAATATGTTTGGGTCTCTGTTTGGGTGAGTTTGACATCCGTGATAAGGCCAAGGTTCTACAAGAGGACAACCACAGGCTTGAGGGAAAATATGGGCATGATTTGTGTGGTACGCTTCTCCTTGTAGGTTCAAATTTTGAGCAGGAGGCAAGGCCAAGTAATTGAGGTATTTTTGGGATGTTTTTTGTGTCAATTTTGTGTGGACGGATCCTTATTTGAGGCTGCATATTGGTATAGGAATCTGAGAAGAGGGCAAGTTTTGTTCCACTATTTGGAGAGGCTGAAAGTGTGAAAAAAGGGTTGGAAAATAGGCCTACAACTATAAAATAGGAGCAAATCATCAAGGAGAGAAGGCTGCAACTGTGGAGGATCTTAGGTGGTAGAATGGGAGGGATGATGTGGAGTTCCATTGTTTCCTAGCCAGACCATAGAGTTACAACAATGTTCAACCCATGAAGGTATGTATTTTTTGATGAGGTTATGTTGAGTTGATTGCTAGTTGGGTGGCCTAATATCATATCTTTTGTTTAGTTCTGCAATTAAGAATTCAGAGAAGGCATGGCATTTGGAAGCCTGTGAGGAGTCTTGATCTTGTTGAACCTACTTTTGTTGTGAAAGAGGAATAATAGCGGTCTGACCCAAATAGGTATCCATATTGTTAATATCTTCAGTGATAGTCATAGTATTGTCATCAGGTTGTTGATCATCTATTAGTAAAGGAATTGGAACTTGTTGATCATTAATAGGCCTTTGAAGAATTTGTAATGGTGGATTTCTTTTGTATTGACCTTGATTTTTATTTTGGGGTCAAGTGACCTTTTGTTGAACTGTTCTAGGTTGAGTCACAATCTTGGAAATTATATTAGATATATTTCTAAGAAGTGAAGTTATCTCATCTATTTTAGAATCTTCAGTTTTAGTCTTAGAGGAAGTAGAGGCCTCTTGACTTGATTTAAGTTTTCTTTGGGCCTTTTCCTCTTTAGATTTTAAAGTGGCCAAGGCAAAGCTATTTGCTTCCACCTCTATAGCATTACTTTGCATGTCTTCAAGAGTCCTTGAAGTTATTTCTCTTAACATCACAACAAAATCATCTTCAAAAGCTTTTGATAACCTAGATTTAGTTGCTGCTACAGGTGGTTTGCAATCGGGGGCATCTTATGATAAAGTTTATTGAACCTTAAAATCAGAGACAGGTTCACCAAAGTTTCTTTAAAGTTATTCAAACTCAATCAAAAAATAAAGAGCATATTTTTTCACCCCCCATTGATTTTTTAATGTATTTGTTAATTCTTCCTAGTTTCTAATGGAATTTGCAGGTAACTTCCTAAACCAAGTTCTCACATTTCCTTCAAGAGTCTAAACAAACAACCTCATGTAAACATTCTCTTGTTCTATGTTCATGTTATCTGCAATGTCTATAAATTCTTGAAGGTGGTCCTTAGCTGAGGGACCAGTTTCTCCATTATACCTAGGGAGGTGTTTCAAATATCCATTAGGGAAAGCATAAAGGATTGGAGGTAAAACTAAAGCTGCATATCTTGCCTGTACAATGGGTTGTGTTGCACAGTAATTTGTCACC
>APFE031591333.1:5637-21403 GCA_000404065.3 Pinus taeda
TGGCTAACTGTTAGGCCCCTATACTACTAGTGTAACCCCTTATTTTTATTATACAACCCACTTTATTATATTGATGTACCCATGTAGTGCCCATATTGTTATTATTGTGCCCCATAAAAGCCCACTATTGTTATTATTGTGCCCTTACATTATTATTGTTATGTAGGCTCTAATTATGTTATGACCCCTTAGACTCCTATATATAGAATGGAGGTCTTTACATTTGTATCATCCAAGAAATGTTCATTTATGTAATGTAAAGGAGGTTGCCACCTCGAAGAGCCTGAATTCTAAGGCGTTGATCTATCTTTTCTATCTTTTCTTGAGTTTGTTTCATAACATTTGGTATCAGAGCTTTGGATTCTAGGGTTTAACTGCTCCAAATAGGTCATCGTGGAATTTTCGCTATAGCTTTTTTTCTGTGATGTTTCAGAAGCTAAAAAAAAAAACATTTGAGAAGAAATCGCGTTGAACCTCGGGTCTGAATTTCAAAACATTCTGAACTATATTTACGGTGATATGATCTGAGGAAGTGGGTCTTTTTGTAGACTCCTGAATTACATTCCAAACAGGTGACCTCGGGAAAATCGTCATAACTTTCTCTTTGAGCATCAGATTGAAATTTCATAAGAAGGTACAAAAAGAGGATAGACTGTAGTGTCTTGTATGTATTGTTTAGAGCCAAAGGTAGAAAGAGTGAGATGTAGCACTTCATAAAAGTTCACTCTTCTGGAAAGGTCTATAATTAGGTCATCTTGGGAGATTGTGCATAACTCTTTCTTGGAGAATCCAACTTGGATCAGACTAGTGGCATTGGAAAGAGGATGTAGAGGGCTACTATAGATCACAATTTTAGAACTTAAGGATCCAAAAATACATAGTTACAGTCGTTTCAAGATTGAGCTCCTAAAATAAATAAAAAGTAAGATGAAGAAGTTTGATGGCAAGGATCCGGTAAATTGGATACTTCAGATGGAGAAATACTTTGATCTACATGGTGTACCACTCTTACAAAAGGTATGTAATGCATCTTCATATTTAGAACTGGATCCAGTTTTATGGTATGAAGGGCTTTGTTCTCGTAAACAACTTGTTACGTGGTCAATTTTCACAGACTAAATGATAGCACATTATGAGGATACAAAGAGCAACACCTTCTTTAGAGCAACACCACAACAATTGGAAAGAGTAAAAGAGCTTTGTGACATAGTGGAAAGCAATATTATGGAAACCAGGAAGCATACCCCTCACAACTATAAATATGGAAGTGTTGTTTCTCCTAGCCTTCCACAACCTACAAGGGTTACACCACAACAATTGGAAGAAAAAAGAGAAAAAGGGCTTTGTTACAATTGTGATAGCAAATGCACTAAAGGTCATAAGTGTGCGGAGAAGAAATTATTTTACATAGAATATGAAGAGGAGGAAGAAAAGGATCAAGAAGCATCAAAATAAGAGGATAAATGCTAGGACCCTACCCTGGAGAAAGAAGAAATGAATCAGACCATATCATGTAAAGCATTGACAAGAATTACCACTCCTCAAACTCTCAATATAGAAGGATATATCAAGAAGAAAAAGGTGCAAGAAGTGAAATATCACATCAAGAAAGAAGAAATGAATCCAACCATATCTTGTAATTCATTGGTCAAAATTACTACTCCTCAAGCTATCAAGCTAGAAGGACATATCAAGAAGAAAAATGTTCAAGAAGTGAAATATTACATTGAGCATCAAGAAATGAATCCAACCATATCTTGTAAAGGATTGGAAGAAATTACCACTCCTCAAAATATAGAGATAGAAGGACATATAAAGAAGAAAAAGGTTCAAGCAATGAAATATCACATCAAGAATCAACAACAAGTTCTCCAACTTTTAAAGGATAATGCCACTTCAGTGCAAAATCAAGCGAAACAATAGGTAGATCAACATCATAGTGAAAAATGTTTTGATGTAAGTGATTGGGTACTTTTAATGCTACATCTCAAGCAAGCTATTTATGTGAAGGAAATGTTGGCAATACTACATGCACTTAAAAAATGGCGACCTTACCGAATGGGAAGACTCTTCAAGGATGAGGATGTGGAAGCATTGTTTTGTGCTATTTCTATTATCCAACCAGATTGGATAAATGAAGCAAGGGATGAATGGAAGAAGGACGAAGAAGTATGGCCACTCATTCAAAAAATGCGAAAGATCCCAATTCAAACAATATTGCCAAAAATTGAAGAGGAAGGAAAAATCATATTGGAACCTGGAGCAGTCATAGAAACAAGAACCAAACAGCTATGAAATCAATCAATTTCAGAGTATCTCATCAAGTGGAAGAACTTACCGCTAAAGATTCCACATGGGAGGACAAGAATTTTATACAGAAGCATCAAGAACTGCTCAAGCGTTGAGGACAATGCTTTTTGAAGGAGAGGGGCATGTTAGGCCCCTATACTACTAGTGTAACCCCTTATTGTTATTAGTACAACCCACTTATTATATTGATGTACCCATGTAGTGCCCATATTGTTACGATTGTGCCCCATAGTAGCCCACTATTGTTATTATTGTAACCTTACATTATTATTGTTATGTAGGCTCTGATTATGTTATGACCCCTTAGACTCCTATATATAGAAAGGAGGTCTTTTCATTTGTATCATCCAATAATTGTTCATTTATGTAATGTAAAGGAGGTTGCCCCCTCAAAGAGGCTAAATTCTAAGGCTTTGATCTATCTTTTCTATCTTTTCTTAAGCTGGTTTCATAACACTGACTATAGTAGAAGAAATCTTATTAGAAGCTCCTAGGAATGAAATGTGTGAGGAAAAGAAGGAATATATCATGTAAGATGCAACAATGGTAAAGGCAATCAACATCTTAATTGAATACTAGGTGGTGTAGTTTTCTAACCAAATTATAGCAAGGAAGACAGTGAGGAAATGTCACATCGACAAAGTTCCAACACTAGTGGCTTCGTTGGTTGCACACTGTGCGAAGGGGGTGTAGTACAACTGGGCACAATACTTATGTAAATAATTCCTAGCGAATTTTCGTGAAGCATAGGAGGAGAGGAAGGAGTTTCACTATGCCTAGTTCTTATTATTAATTGTATTAGTAGCATGGTGACTGGTGGAGGATAGTCAGATGCCTCCACAAGAGGAAGATTTACTGGAGGGAGCAATGTTCGCTTTGCTATGGTCGACATGGATCTAGAGTAAATCATAGAGTCAAATGTTTTTTGGATACCGGTTGAGATGGACCCACACACATTGATAGCTTAGTGGCCAAGGTTGTATCCAACCTTGTTTAAGCAACTCTGGGCCTTCGTGGAGTTTAAGGTCGACTTCCATAATCTTTCGATCTTAGCGAGGCAAGACCGTAAGAATATCTAGCACAAGTTGCCATACCTAGTCTCGTAGACATATGTACAAGAAATTGTGGGGAGTTGGCCAGCAAAGTGGTGACAACCCATGGGTATTGGCATAAGTACCAGTGAGGGTGAAGAAATATTGACTACACAAATCAAAGTTGTGTAGAAATGAAAAAAGGAAGCACAAGTAGTGACACACAAATTGGCTGAGGAAAGAAAGAAGTAAGCTCCTAAGGAAGGCACTAAAAAAGAGTGCACTAAGAAAGAGCATGTTGAGACAGAGCACACTGACACAGTGGAAGTCGAAGCATCGACTTCCCATCATACTGAGGAGAAAGAATTGTCGGAGCAGGGCAGAGACAGAGGGGAGGAGCAGAGTACTCCCTTCACATTGAAGAAGCAGAGTAAGCAGACGAGTTCTGTGCCAAGGAAAAATAAAAAGCAAGTGCTCATTGACTGAATGGTCCTCAAAGAAGGTGACCTCAATGAAAAAGGGGACAAATTTAGAGACAGCACAATAAAGTTGTGGTAATAGTTTTAGAAATAACATATATAGATGCTAGGGAGAGTATAGAAGGATCTACGGAGTTGCATATCCCAATAGGAAATATTTAAGTGAGCATTGGGTAAGTGAGGAGGGTGGAAGTGAGCCTGGTGCAAGGGAGCGAGAGTGTGTTGGAGACAGAAAGGACTCTAGATCTCAGAGTCATCTCTTTAGTAGAAGGATTAGTTTATGCAGAGATAAAGGAATATTACACTCTATTGGGCACGATCAAAGACATAGAGGTGAACTTATCCACGCTGCCACTTCAAACCCTCCATGCACTTCATCAAGGCGTCTTGGATGAGCTTTGAATCAGAGAGAAATGTACAATTACAATAATCGTCAAAGCCAAGGTAAATAATGAAAAAATATTCACTGAAAAGGATGAAGCCTTGAAATAAAGGAAAGATCTAGAAGCATGAAGTCAGAGCCTCAAAGTAGCAATTACCCAGGCATGTAATTCCATCCCAGAATTACATATTCCAGAAGATGCTATAGCTGCAACAAATATCAGGAAATTGGCTGCTACAGTCAATGAAACAAAATATGAGATAGGTAGAGTCACATTTAAGTCCAGATGAAGATAACAAAATTATAGTTGAAGCTACAATCGACTACTCCTCCAAAGGTTAGGGAGCAGTGCGGTGCAACTATAAAGGAGCACATGACTACTTTGCAGAATGCAGTCGAACGATGCGACTTCCTTTTTAACAATGCCATGGAGTTATGGGATTCTTTGGAGGATAACCCAAACTTGCAAAGGTTAAGTTTAGAAATTAGGGAAGCCCAACAGAAATATGATGAGATCATGGTGACTGTGCGCACATTGGCACCAGTCCAGAGCTTCACATGTCTGCAGGAAGCGAAGATGATGCACTAACAAGTATAGGAATTGCAGCAAAAAGAATCAGCATTAAAGGCTTGGCTTCAACCTTGGACAGAGGAGGCTAGCTGAATTTCTCAGACCATCCAGCAGAAACTAAATGCTTTGTAGCAAAATCATTGGATGATGCAGCTTGTGGTAAAGGGACCAACTACAGAAAAGTTGTTCGAAGTAGTGAAGTAGGCTGCAATACATGGCATCGCAAAGCTAGAAGCATTGAAGCGGGATTTAACTAACTTCACCACAAAGTAGAGAAGATAGATGAGTGACTCGAGGGTGACTCACCATATTTGTGTTGGGGGCTTATTGGGATAGTGTCCTTAGGGTGAATTTTGGATTAGATTAATCAATTTTTTAGTAGAATTTTTTAAAGAATGTAAAGTCTCCAAAAAATTTGGAAGCAGAGTGCACAACTAAATAAGAGTCAAAAGAGCTTTAGCCCCTTGTATGGGTAAGTAATATGATGGTTTTGAAACTCACTTACAGGCTGTAGGCCGTGGTATTGTAATAAAAAGGCTATAAATATTTGAGTGATAGCAAGTATAGGATAATCATTTTTGTAAAGAACAAGTTTAATGGAAAAGTGCTAAGGCGGGAAATATTTGTTTCCTGTACTTAAACAAAAGGGGAAAACTCTTCTAAATAAGTGTGGAGACCTTGGAAAGTCCACAATTGAGTGCTCGGGCCTTTTTAGCTAGGTGAATAGGGTGGAAGAGTTTGTAATTTAAATGTTGAATCTAATAAAGACTAATTTTTGACCAAATCTATTGCATCTCTCCCTTGTTCTTATTTATGTTGAAGTTTATGCATAGTCACTTACTGATCTGTTTTCTATGGAATAAAGGGTATTCTCTCCACTAATCTATTAAAGCTTTAATATTCATGCATGAAAAGTGTGTTGAACTATTTTGGCGAAGATATTGAAGTAGATCTCTTACTAATTTTCCGAATCTGGTAGATCTGCATGAAGGAAGATCTAGGGTTGTTAGTGGCTAAGCGAAAGTGGTGAATCTGCCTCTTTTAGGTCTAATAAGCATGATCACATCCCTTCACAAAAGCCTGCACGTCTGTTAGGTAGAGTTGCAGTAATAGGGATTAGGAAGGTATAGACCTCCGCGAAGGAAGATTTGAGTTGCAAGGGATTAGGAATACACATCTGATGGTCTCTGGATGCAGAAACCTAGTTCTAGCATCCCCCAATACTACTTCAGGTAAAAATACAGTTGGCACTATGCATGTTGTCGCCGGATGTGCGAGCAGTTAGGGTTTTTTTGGTTAGCGTGAATAACCCTGAACAGTGAGGCCCACTTAAGCCAACAAGGGTGTAGTTATAAGTCTTTATGAATTTTCAAGTCTATATATACATAAGAGTAATTTTAATGTGGTGAACCTCACAAGCTTTATTATTTTTAATTTTTTTCATTTGACTTACTGTGCATTTGAGTTTTTGGTGTTTACGCGACCCAATGGTGTAGTTATCTATTTGGGTTTTTGGTATTTATGCCACCCAAGAGTGTAGGTATCTAAATCTTTCTGACCTTTCGAGGTGTGTGTAATTTAAGAGAAATTTTATTATTTTGAGACTCGTAAGCTTATATATAGTTTTCTTCAATCATGGTTCCTTATAACATGTCTGAGAGTAGCATCTACATTGGTTATTGACGATTGAGTGGAAAATATTGTAAGGCAACTTAAATGTAAGGGAACTTTTGTTTAATGGTTTTTTATATGTTAACTATGTTATTTGAAATTTGAATGATGAATAATGCATATAAACAATTCACTAAAATCCTAAGAAGAATTTAGGTGGGAATTTTTTCTAGGAATTTTTTCTTGGAATTTTCTAAAAAAAGATTCTCTCTGGCATACCCGGCTCTGTAATTGCATATTGAATACTTTGTCTGCAAAAGAAGGATCAGTGCTATCCTACTTGTACTGTAACAAATCCCAAACGACGATGAAAAGCGACCAAGTTACAACCCTATAATCATCATCCCATGTTTAGCATAAGGCATTGCATGGCTGTAGCTAAGAATCATAGAGGCAGACTCTACATTGTCGATCGATCCATGAATTTTCTTCTATGTTGGCATTTTGATGGACTAGTATAGATTAAGTCCATTGCTTGTAAATTTAGTGCATCACGGGTCGATTTGGCTTTAATAGAAGGAGAATACACGGTGATTTCTCATTCCTTTCTATTTTACTTTCGTTTTCCCAAGGGCATAATCCTCACTTCTATGAGGATATGGAGGGTTCCTAAAAAGAGCAGCTTGGGATCAGTGGAATCGAAATATATTTTTGTCAGAGGAGGAGAAATATTTCTCTTGTCAAAGTTGAGGGTTCAACATGAAGATGACGAGGACAACAATGGGGAGAGGAATAGGAAACCAAATTCAGTATTTCTATATTCATGCGAGGTATGAAGATGATGAATTCTGGTGAGAACAAGATCCAGAAATGTAGTTGGCTTAATTTCTGGGCTTTTCAGTTTTCGAATTCTGCTAAAAAGATTGATGTGAAATTTTGGTTCTTATTATTTAAACTGCTTTTTTGACTATATGGATTCAACATCTTGAAAACCCTTTAGTGCACTTAATTGTGTAGGGGTTATTCATCAAACTTGTGATTTCAATAAATATTTGACAAAAAATTGAGGAAGAAAAGAAAAGTGTACCATTATGTTTATTTAATAATTTGGAAAATAATTTTGACAAAGGAAAAATTTTAATAGTAGATGTCATTTTCTAGATTTTCAAGTAATTACGATTATTTAATCTTTTGGGAAATAGTTTTGGAAAAAGAAAAATTTTGAGCGCAAATGTCATTTTCTAGATTTTCAAGTAATTAGGTTTATTTAATTATTTGGAAAATAGTTTTGAGAAAAATAAAAAATTTAATGGTGAATGTCAATTCTAGATTTTCACGTATTTAAGTTTTTCTAATGGGTGGACTCTTGTTTATCGTTTAGAGTGGCTTTTGACGATGGGTGGTGAGTCCATTTCTGGCAGTGAGTTACTAGACATGTTGTACATGTATAATTTAAATCTGCACAATAAAAATCTAAAAAATGAACTTTACTAATGTGAAACATACATGTATGTAAAAATTGTAATTTTAATAATGTAAACTACATTTTTTTACATTTTTCTTATGCAATAATTTAATCAGAAGATTATTTTTCACATACTTTATTCATGATTTAATATCTATATATATCAAAAAAAAATTAATCATTAAAATCATTAAAAATCTCTTTAAATGATTCATCAATTTTGAAATTTTATATCTCAAAATCCATATTAAGAATGATATAAATTAAGCATCTCCTTACCAATGGAAAGGGGAATTATAAGAATTTTATTAATTAATTAATGTGTTTAGTTATTTATTTATTTTTTATAAAGTTCATATAAAACTAGCTTTAGATTCATTTGTTAGAATTTATTAAGGCTAGAGAGGATCAAATCTTTTCAAGGTGCAAACATCTATTTTGAATGCAGAATATGAGGGAAAGTTTGCACCTACATATATTTGATCCCTGTGATAGATCCAAAGTTAAGATGGATCTAGAATGGTTGAATTATTAATAATTAGAAATAATTAATAATTAATAATTAATAATCAATCATTTTTATTTTATTTTGTTTATATATTTATGTAATTTGATTGAGTGAAAATATTTACATAATATAACATAATCTAAAAACAACTCTTCCATATTGGTTTGTAAACCACCTCTCTTGACAATTATATTATTTAATATGGATATTCAAATAACTCTCCAATTATGTTATTTAATATGGATATTGAAAAAGCTAAAATATTTCGGTTATGGTTGATAATAGCTTTTTTGTCTAACAATTTGTAAATGTAACATTACATGGAAACATCTACCCCCATAAAATGACTCTTAGCTTAGTTGCATTGAGAGGTGCTCTACAACCAATATGGTAGAGATGCTCTGCAACCTAGCATGTGAGTGATGAGAGGTGCTCTATAGCCCAGTATGAGACAGAGGTGTAGGTGTAATGTAATAAAGTATCTCGACATTTTTTTATCATTTTTCCAAGTGGGTTAAAATTATAATATTCTTGGAATCACGTAGAAAATTCTTGATTGCTAAGATTACCTAGGGGAGCTCTGCAACTTGAGCTAGGTTTGAAGTTGGCGTTGGGGTTTTGACTTTGGGGACCATGGTGGGACGCACAGGGGGGAGTCCTGCTCCCTCCTACAGTGAGGTAATTACAAATGGAAGTAAGGACATGGGAAAGTAGCATTTTAAGAAACCTCTGGAGAAGGTATCAGAGGCAAGAAGTAAAGGAACATTGGGAAGAAACGGACTACAAGAACACAAAGGGGATCAACTCGAAACAAATAAGGAGAAGGAGAATGGAGGCAGCAATGGAAAATCTAACTCCGCAAGGACAAATTGGGTCTACAAACCCAATTTGAGCATTATTCCCTGGGTCATATTGAGCGATCCGACACTTCATGCACATAGGGATCATATGACGGAACATGGATCACATGAAAATTTATGAGGTTATGGCTGACTAACTGGGTATTACACATCTCGATAAGGAGGCATTAGAACCCAAAGGGTGAAGTACACCTACATCTAGGTTCTAAGGGCTTCTTCATAGTGGTGTTCACAAGCCTAGAGGATAAAGATATAGTTTTGAGGGAGGACCATATTTCTATGTTGTGGCAGGACTCTATATGCGGCCATGGATGATGAACTTTGTCCTGGAACGTGAAACATTCACTTTGGTACCCATATGGATTAGACTATACTCCCTTCCTGTCAATAACTGGCTACTAGAATCTCTAAAAGCAATAGGCAAAAAGCTAGGGCATTTCCTAAAGATCCCAGAGGTGACTCTGAAAGGAAAATATACCTCCTTTGCCCGAATATGTGTGGAAATGGACTTATCTTGAGCCCTTTCAGAAGCGATAATTTTAGAAGTATATGATGAAAAGTGGGTGCAGACTGTGGACTATGAGCACATCCCATTTAGGTGCTGCAAATGCCATGAACATTGGCATTTATTCAAGGACTGCGCTACAAACAATATGGAAGGAAATGGGAAAACTACTAAGGAGAAAAATCACGAGGGTTTCACCAAGGTTTGAAGCAAAGGGAAAGGTGATAAGTGTGCACATAAAAGATGAAGAGGGGAACAAGGAAACAGTCCAAGATGTGGAGAACATAAATAATGAGAAGGAAAAGGAAGATGACATGGAGGATATCACAAAAAATAACTAGGAAAAGGAGGATCTACCAAGCTGTATGGAGATCAGTAGGTACCATGAGATGACTACAAGTGAAGCAGGAATGGAGGACCATGAACTACAGGAGATTCTAGATAGGGAAAATATAGATCTAGAAAAATTTCTGGAACAAGGGACGACCATAGGAGTAGACTCCCTCCCAAAAGAGGATTATGACAGGGTGCAACAGCTCTTTCTATGGAGATCAGAATCGAAGGGAATGGAAGTCAAAAGAAATCATGAAATCCAGGAGCACAGTGGGGTCAAAATGATGGAGAATGTACAGGCGCAACCTCCAAAGAACGCAGGTAGGAAAAGAGGAAGAAAAAGACATAATGACCTGCTGAACGAATGTGGGAAACTACTGATTAACTCAAGTAAGATGAAATATCTTACCATTTATTCCTTTAGTAACCTTTCTTAATGAAACTCACAACCTGGACTATTAGAGGCATAGGAAATAGAAGGAAACAAAGGAACCTCAGTAATAGAGTTAAAGAATTAAAACCAGATATAGTTTTACTTAGGAGACAAAATGTTCGATGGATAAGATTAGAGAAATTCATAATAAGTGGTTAATCAAGTATGAGTATCTAGATATTAAATAAAGCAACTCGGTGGGGGGGATTCTCACATTGTGCGACCCATAGAAATTTGGAATCCTAGATGCTGAAACATCCAAGAACTATCTTTCTTTGGTATGTCAACCTATAGGTGATCATGAAATATACATGATCACAAATGTTTATGGACCTCAAAAGCTAGCAGAAAAACTCAATCTTCTCATCTCCCTTGAGGATCTAAGGGCAAGACACCCAACATGCCCTGGATCATTGCTGGAGATTTCAATATGATAATATTTCTCTCAGATAAAAATGGTGGTATTAGACAGTTAGGAAGAGACTCCATGGCCTTCTAGAACTTCATAATGAACATGGGGCTGGTGGACACAGAAACAATAAATGGAACATTCACCTAGAACAACAAGAGGGGAGGGGCTTCTCAAGTTGCCTCCAAACTAGATAGATTTATTATTTTGGAGGACCTCCTTCTCATAGGCCCTGCCATGACAACTTCTATTCTTCCCTTTGGAGGATGGGATCTCTGGCCTGTACAGTTGGAATCCACCTTTATGGGAACACCAAGAAACATACCTTTCAGGTTCGAAAATGCCTCGCTCTCTCACCCTAAATTTACCAGTAATATTGACAAATGGTGGAGAGAGGATTTGAATATTCAAGGCACTTGAATGTTCATGCTCCAACAGAAACTGAAACACATCAAATCCAAACTTAAAGATTGGAACAAAAAAAAATTTGGTGATATCTTGAAAGCCAAAAGAGAAGTTGAGTAGAAGCTCTAGGAGATCGATCAGATCAGCATCATAAATAGCTTTACTGAGGAGTCGCAAAAGCTAACTGACTCTTTGCAAGGAGAATGGGAAGGGAGATGCTTGTAAGAGGAAATATTCTGGAGATAGAAATTAAGGATACAGTGGATTAGAGAGGGAGAAAGGAATACTAAATTATTTCACAAATCCACCATGGCTCACAAGGCACATAACATAATCAGAAATCTCAAATATTCTCAAGGGATAGAGCTTGTATCTCACAATGATATGGAATCGGTCCTTGTACAACACTTCCTCAGTATAGCAGAGGAACCTCTGGAGGATAGATCTAGGTTTATTGACCAATTCACTCAGTATATCCCTCTGCTGGTCACCAGAGAGGACAACCACAATATTAAGAAGCCATTGTTGGAAGAGGAGGTCAGTGGAGTGATTAATGAAATGCAAAATGGAAAAGCCCCAGGCTTGCATGGGTTCAATGTAGACTTCTTCAAAGCCTATTGGGAAACAATCAAATAGGATATCATTGAGGGTGTGGAAGAATCAAGAAAATCTAGATAGTTTCTCAAGGCTCTTAATGCTTACTTCATTTCTTTGATCCAAAAACATGAAAGTGCCATGACTCGCGATGGTTTCAGACCCATAGCCTTATGTGATAGATAATAGGCTCAAGCCCCTTCTACCATCTCTTATCTCATAGGAGAAAACAAGCTATGTGAAAGGAAGATAAATCCTTAACAACATCATCCAGGATCATAAGGTGGTACACTCTCTTAAAAGAAAAAAACAAGTTGGCATGGTCATTCAGTTGGACCTAGCGAAAGCCCATGATAAGCTAAGTTGGTCTTATATACGAGCAGTCCTAAAATCCTATGGATTTGACCAAAATTGGATAAGACAGGTTATGGCACTTGTCACCATGACTATTTTTTCCATACTGCTGAATGGAGCTCCATCAAGAACCTTCACACCCTCCATAGGTCTCAGACAGGGAGATCCACTCTCACCTTTCCTCTTCATTCTCATTGTGGAGGGGCTAGGCAGAGCGATTAAAATGGTAAATGTTGAAGGACAGATCGAGGGTATCAAACTCACCTTAGATGGAGTGGAAAACACTCATCAACAATTTGTGGATGACACTATGCTACGGGGCATACCCACATTCAGGGAAGCCAAAGAAATCAAACACATCTTAAATGAATTTGCTATGGCAGCAAACACAAAGGTAAGCCTCAACTAGTCAAAAGTTTTTTCTTTAACACCAACATTGCTATTCAGAGAAATATTACCAGAATTCTTGGGTTTCAAAGGGAACAATTACCTTCCAAGTATGTAGGCATACCCCTTACTGATAAACCTCTAATCAAGAAAGTATGGGAGCCAATAATAAACAAACTTCAGGACAAGGTCAGAAAGTGGATATGTAGGTCACTTAATTTGGCACGGTGCCTTGTGCTCACACAGGCAGTCTTACAGGCAATTCCCATTTTCATGTTCTCATTTCTTCCTTCTCCTAAAGGTATTAAGTAGCAGACGAGGAGCATACAAAGGGATTTTCTATGGGGCAGAGGATAAGATAAGAAGAAGTGGGCTTTAGTTGCTTGGGATAAGATATGCAGGCCCAAAAGCCATGGTGGCTTGGGGCTGCATGGCCCTAAAACCATCAGTGGAGTTCCAGGAGCCAAACTTTGGTGGAGATGGATTAAGGAGTCGACATCTCCCTAGGCTAAGCTTTGGAAACAAAAATATGCCAAGTATTAGCAGCAAAGGGATCACATTAGAATGTCAGGGAAAATCAAGGGCTCCAATATTTGGAATCTTGCGTGGGAAAATAAAAGTATTGTCTAGTTATATAGATGCTGGGAAATTTGAGCAGGGAACCTAGACGATTTTAGGAGGATAATTAGAAACAGGAACCCAACCTTTATGAGGATGACTTAGTAGCTCTCAAGAGTGACATAGATAATAAAGGTCTTCTCATGGTGAAAGACTTTTGGAACTAAGAAAGGGATAATGGAAAATGGAGGGTCTGGAAGGATCTAGGCTATAGTGATGAGAGTCCTTTGAAGGCCCAAGCAAAAGCTCTCACCCAGTCTATAGAGCATAGAAGGATTCTAGTATCCTCCTTACCTGACCAATTAAGATGGGGAAAGAACATTGAAGGTAACGTTAACCTCAAATAATCTAAACAAGAAGTAACATGATTTAACTATCTAAATCTTGATCAAGTCTAGAAGAAACTTTGGCAGAGTCCCCACTGGATGAAAATAAAGTTACTCATCTGGCTAGTGCATCAAAGGAAAATCTTAACTTCGGAGAATCTCCTAAAAAAAGGCTTTATTGGCCCTTCCAAATTTTACCTCCGTTGCTCACAAGAGGAGACGATGAATCACCTTCTAAACCTCTCTTCTTTCACATCCAACATGTGGGACTAGGTAGCCTCAATCTTTAAACAATCAGATGGGGATAGTCTTAGCATATCCAATACTTTGAAGAATTGGAGGAACAAATTCTCAGGGAATGAAATTTTTAATAAAGCTTGGAATTTGTTCACAGGATTTCTTATCTAGAATGTTTGGAAAATGCGCAATAGTCAGATCTTCAAAAACAAAGAAAGCAAGCCACAACACATTATTGACCAAATTTTAAAGTAGCTCAAAGACACAGTAAGAAGCCTATTGAGGACACTTCCAAAGCATCCACCCTTGCCCCAAGAGGTGAGTATTTTACTTCATTTGGGTCTCCATTCCATTATACTACATGGCATAATCAAAGCAGTAAGCCAAATAAATGTAGATAGTGACATTTGGCAGCCTCCTCCTCATGGTTTCCTAAAGGTTAATATAGACGGAGCTTCTAAGGGAAATCCAGGCTTAGTTGTTTTTGGGGGTGCTATAAGAGATGAACAGGGTAAAATAAAGAATATCTTCCATGGCCACTTGGGTAAGGCCACTAAAAACATGGCAGAGCTCATGGCACTAGAGCAATGATTGGAAATCTTGTTGAACTCAAATTCGCATAATGTCATCATTGAAGCAGACTCAAAATTGATTATTAGAGTGGGCAATAAAATATGTAATTGAACTTATCTAGATAAAATATCGAAGCATTGGAGGCTTTTGCGGGTCTTTCACTGTATCCACTCCCATATGCAAACCTTAAAAACTATTAGCTCTGTCCATGTGAAAAGGAAAACTAACATGTTAGCGGACCGTCTGGAAAATGAAGGAGTCACTAATATGGATAGTAATTCTTGGTATGCCTAGGATTTGTTACCACTAGGCAAACTGTTGAAGGAGTGTCTCTATCAGTCAGACAAAGATTTGGAGCTATGGTTTCACAAGAATGATCGAAGTGGTTCAGGAGACAGGTGGAAGTACAGGGATCCCTAAACTATCTACCCCTTTTGGGTTTGGGCCGCAATCCAAAGTTTAGTACTCCATCAAATGTGTGGTGAGAGGATCGACTCTGGATGTACCACAGGTTTGGTTGTCCATTGACCAAAACTTTATGTGGTAATTTTGATGGTGTTTTGGAGTTGGTAGAGAATTTGGGAGGAAGGCACAAGAACCATTTGATCCTCTTGTTTAAAGGCTATCACATGGCAAAAGAGCGTGCAACCTATTCCACAAGGCATTCGATTCTAAAACCACAAGTGGTTTATCGGGTGGGGTACAAGTGGTATCTGGTTTCTCTAAGTGAGGTCATGATTCCACTCTTTCTGTGACACATAGCTGTGAGAGGTGAGAGAATACCACCTACATCGGGTGGTTATCCCTCACGCTACTTGTCCACCTGATATCCTGCGTAGAATGTTGGATCCTCGTCAAGATATAAAAGGTGTTGGTTTGTTTGTGCATTGTGGTTTGGTGTTTCAGACCCAATTGAGTTTAGAGAGCTGGCCTATAGCTTTCGATGGGTCTGTAGGATAGGTTTATGCATGGGTTTGTAGTGGGTCCATTTTCAAAGTGTGTACGTTGATCCTGGTAGGTCAGATCATATGGTTGGCAACTCTTCTTTCTTACTATTGTCTCTAACTGGTCTTTGGTGGTAGTCTTGTGGACCTTCAGCGGGTCACTTGTGGCATTTTTGTAGGCCCTGGTTCTGTGACCCATCTTCCAAATCGTTTCGGGTTTGTGTTGGTGCCTGATGGTATGACTAGAGGGTCTACTACTTTCTTTTGTATAGAGCTTCAGGAGGTGACTCCCCAGTTGACGTGGTTCAGAACTTTGCTTGCCCAATTTCCTGTTGAACTCTCACAGAGCTGGTGTGGCTTCTTGTAAATTATGTATTATTGGCTAGATTAATAGAAGGTCCTACTCTTAATTGATCCAAAAAAAAAAAATT
>APFE031591339.1:0-12061 GCA_000404065.3 Pinus taeda
AAAAAATATTGAAAACATAGTGCACTCTAATTAGAAAAAGATTATAATTCTCAATGATGTGAACTAATCTAAACCTATAGACTATCTAATATTTTAAAACATCAAATAATAACCTACTATCTAATAAATTAAAACGTCACCCAAAAACACAAATTTCCACATCAAATAATAACATACTATCTAATAAACTAAAACATCAAATAATAATCGTTATTTAATCCAATCACCCAAAAACACAAATTTCCACATTAAATAATAACATACTATCTAATAAACTAAAACATCAAATAATAATCGTTATTTAATCCATTTACCTAAAAGACAAATTTCCACATCAAATAATAGCATACCCTCTAATAGGTTAAAACATCAAATAATAACCGTTATTTAATCCATTTACCCAAAAGGACAAATTTCCGGTAGTTATTTATATGATTGATGTTATATGTATACCAAAACTTATTTTTGGATAGTATTTTGCTATATATATTTTACATATACATTTTATTTGTTTATATTTAGAAGGATATTTAACCATTCATTATAGTTGTAATGCTTTTCAATTTTTAAATAATCTCTAATTCTTAAATTCAATTTTGATTACTATCATGTTCGATATTCAAATAAAATTTCGTTTAAATGGTTTTGAAAATGTGATTTGATATAACACTTTTAAAGTGGGATAATTTTTTGAGTGTGGTTATTATATATTATATATATTAGAATGGGGATTTTAGAATTTTAATTTGCTATAGTCTAAAAATTATGTTTCTTGCTTTGAAAATTATGGAAATTCTAGTCATATTTTGAAAAAATCTCACACTTATTTTTGTAAGTCTAAGTAAAAGCTATCAAAATTTATAATTTTAGGTTCTTTAGAGGTTTTTTATGGTGTTGAATTTATTTCCACCATTGAAAACATGATTCAAACACTGCATCTACAAGACTTTTTGAAGTTTTTTTCCCTGGATTACAAAAGTTGAGGCAATTCCTCCGCCTCGGTAGACAACTCCTTTTAATTTAATTATTAAATTATAAGAATTTAAGCAATATCTTAAAATATGGTTAATAATAGTAACATGTTTAAGATTGAAATTTATTTTAAAAGTAGTCATATTATTTTTGTCATTTTAATTAAATTGATTAATTAAAATAAAATAACTTTTTTAAGACATGTGGTATTAGTAATCCATGGTTTTGGCCCATGGTATTCTAACAAAGCTTATTTACAAGATAAAAATGGTCAAGTGGAAATGAATATCCATAATTATTAATCTAATAATATTGTTACCTGTTCTTTTAAATGTAGATATGTTTAAATCACATATTCATTATTTTTATAATAATAATAATAAAATTTGATTTTAGTTGATTTTTTCCTTTTAACATTGGCCATGTGAAACGTATTATGAAAAAATTATTTTGATTCCTATGGGTGTTTAACCACCATTTAATTTATTTGGCTACACTAGTTATTGGGTGGATGATAGGGATTTAACCTCGACACTATATTCTAAAATATTCTTAGTAGTAGTGACAAATCAAAAGTTGAGATTTATGTAAAAAGTAGTTATAGTCTTTCTAATTTTTTAATTAAATTGATTAATTAAAGGAAAAACAGTCATATGAACAAGTGCCATATGAAATGAGTTATGGTTTTTGGAGCATGTGGTATTGGTAAACCATGGTATTGACTCACAATATTGTAACAAAGTTTATTTAAAAGTTAAGAATATTTTTACATGTTTTTATAAATGCGTATATCTTTAACTCATAAATTAATTTCTCTTTATAATTAATGATCATTTTAATAAATTAATTTAAAATAAAGTCAACAAATACTATTTTTATTATTTTTTAATCTTGGTAATTTTTTCATATTTATCCTAAATTTATACTTATCTTATGTTACCAATCATTTGATTTATATGACTTTGCTCATTTTATTCTAAGAAAAACTTTAATATGGTTAACATTAACCATAAGTAGTTCTAATATTCTGGTTCAATTATCTATTAAAATTTTGACCCATAATAGTAAAGTTCTAAAGATAAACATTATGAGTACATGGAAGATATATATTTATATGGTTTAGTATTTCTTGAATCACTAAATAATAGTTTATTTCTTAACATTAACCTAAAAGTTATACTTAAACACAAACCTTATTTAGACAATCATTACTCTATTTCTTTCTATTTTCTCCTCTTATTTTATTTTATTCATTTTTTAAATTAAATGAAACCCTCTTAAACATAAACTTTATTTACAAATTCAATTATCTACTTCTTTCTTAATTCTTCCTCCTTATAGTTCATCCATTTTTTTTAAATTAAAATATTCAATAATTTAATATATATAAAAAAAAAAAATTCCATGTTTAAGATATTTTTAGGTTTGTTTCCTTCATAATTTTTGAAAAGTGACTTTCTTCACTTTGCTACAGCCTTATAGCACGATGGAAATAGAATAAAATAGGAATTGTTCACGTATTTGAAATAGGAAGGGGATAACTTTTTTAAATTAATTTATATAAATATATATATTATAATAATATATATATATATAATATTATATATATATAATAATATAATACTAAATAAATATTTATTTTTAATTAGTAATTAATAAAATAAATTATGAATTTAAAATTTTTTTAAATATATTTTTGGAATGATTTTTCTTAATGGATTTTATTTTCATTATTAATTAGCATTATCACATTAATAAATGTGGTTGATATATGTCCATAAGTCTATATGAATGAGAGGCAAAATCACATTAATAAATATGGAGATAAGCCATAGTAATGGCCCATGATATTATAACAAAGTTTATTTACAAATTAAGAATCTCCACCATAAAATAGGGATAAATATATTAAATTAATTTTTCATATCTAAATTAAAATTAATTGTTTCACGGAGTCTTGGGTAAACACCGATTGAGTGCTCTATCAAGACACTACTTGATGTGAAGTAGCAGGTTGTATTCCTACCAAGTTTACAAAAAAATTAAGTTTGTTGTGTATTTATTTTTAATGTTTTTGAATAATAATAATAATAATAATGAGAATTTAATTATAATATTATGGAAAAAATAGATATTAAATTGATACATGAGAATTTTTCATTTAAAGTTTATAAAGGTATATATATTTTAATCCTCTTTGAATTTGAACCTATAACATTTTACCAGATAAACACATACTCTTAACCATTGCTTTATTTTTTTTTGGATTTCTCTCCTTTATATTTGTACTTTGTTAATATGAAATTTAGATTTATAATTTCTCCATTCCACATACAAAAGAAATATATGTAAAATAAACAATTCAATAATGTGAAAATTTTCCAAACTATAAATGCATACCATATATTTAGTAGGTACTCCTTCAAATCAATAGTGAAGAGTGTTTACTTATTGTTTCAAATTAAAAATGGGGAAAATGTTTACTCACTCATTATTAGCGAAAAGTAAAGCATAATAACAAAATTATTAACATCGTTAACATTCAAGTGATGGAAAAATTATCACATCACTTAAAGAACTCACTTTCATTTACACTAAACATTTCCATTTATTTCTTTTGGTAGGTAAGCACCCACAGGGGATTTGAACTAGTGACCTATTGCAAGGAGTGCTTTAATAGTGTATCCATTCACCATCAATCTAAAGCCTAGGCTTAAATATTTCCATTTAAAAATATACATTTATAAATATTATTTTTAAATATAAAATACTTTTTAAGTTATTTATAAAAAAAAAAATTAGTTAACCAAATTCATATTTAATTAGAATTATTTTAAAAAAACACATTTAAACTATTATATTAAAAACTGATAGCCTTAGTTAATTACAATATATTACATATAAATTACTAAAAAAATAAGAAATAAATATGTATAGTTAACATGACATTGAAAATAAATATAAATAAGTAGGATCATGCAAGAGATCAATTACCTAAGTCATAAAAACTTTTACAAGGAAATATTTCTTATTTTATTAAATATAATGAATTATTTTTATCTTTGATCCAGGTGGATGTTGGTGGCCACCCACCTATCCCATTTGAACTCCCACGACTGTCTCTTTCAGTTTTTGAATTTCCGCAATTGTCACACAATTTACTATTTTTAGCAGTTTTTTGGGTCCTGAACTTTTGGAGCCATTTTGAGGCCCTAAACGATGTTTTTTGGGAAATCTAGGAGCAACATGGGTCCATGGATTGATGTTGCTCTTCTCAAAGTTATATTTCTCGGATACATATTTCTAATGAACTATTGTACGTGTCAAACGGAGATCCAGTGCCAAAGTTACGACCCCAGGAAATTGATGTACCAATTTACCTAAACGGGCCCACAATTTGGCATTTCATCTTCTAGGGTTAGCTTTTGGGATGTTAAGCATTTTCCATTATTTCTCAATAATAAATAGGCCTTCGAAGCTCACTGTAACACAGTTCAGAGGCATGTAGCCACCACATCTCTTCTCAGAGATAAGCGACCATCGCCCTACCTGTTTATTTCCATTTTTTGTTTGTAAGCATATCTCAGTATTTTACATTAATGAAATGAAGTATTATTTCCACTACATCTTTATGTTTATGGTTATCTCTATAATTTGTTGTGTCCCTATTTAAATCTGGATCAATCTTGGAACTAGGGAATGTACAAGGGTTACATAGATTGTACAAGGGTTTTACATAGATTGCTTTTGATATGTAGGTAAATATATTCATTTTTAGGATGTGGTTATAGAGCTTCATGTTCAAAATCCATGACACTTATGATGTAGTGGGGAACATACACTTTAAATTAAAATTGATTTAAACAAACTATTTTTGACATGGCGTTTTACATTATTCTTGATGCTAGCATATTAATAAATATGATAAGTTTTACATTAAATTATGTATTTTTAAATATTTCTTTTAGGTGTTTATTGTTTAATTAAAAAATTAAAAGGCTTAATTTTAATTTTTTTCAACCAATTTACACTAGAGGATAACTAACCAATTTTTTTATATATATTTTAGAAAATCTACATTTTTGGTAAATTTGTATAGAATAACAATTAAATAATTATGATAAAGTCCTACCTTAAATCTTGTTCAACTTGAGATGTTATTGGGTTTTTTTTGTTTAGGAATGACCATCCTTAACATAAAGACTTCATAACTACAATTAACTTACATGATCACTTGTTATTGTGAGACCCACACAAGCTTTCCAAAGGCGACAATAATTACTTCAGGAAATATGAGAAAGAAAGAGAGAAAATTTTAACATCATCCTCAAGGCTAAAGATAGCCTATGGACCTCTTTTAGAGTGCAAAACTTGAAAAAAAATATGCACTTCAAGATATTTAATCCTCTATATATGCATTTAGCATGTGTAACTTTTCATTTTTAAAACTGGATTTTTGAATGTATAAATGCATACAATGCCTTGAAAGTTTACTTGGACATTTGGATTGTGTAAACTACACCACATAAATTTGAAATTTCAACAAATCTTTGTTAGACAAAATTTAAATTTAAATTTAAAACATGAATTAATGGCTCCAAATTAATTTAAAATTTTTAAAAAGAGATATTACGTTGATTCGAGAATATCCTCTAAAGGTCATAGAATTTAGTCATTTCCTTTATGCAATTACATTTTTTGTGGGTGATTGCCCACTAGGTCCTATGATAATGTTTCTCCTCATTATCTTGTATGTTATAGCTTGGGTATAATACATATATAGAATTTTGAAATAGTGGTATGATTGGAAAAAATGATTTAGCTAGGTGGTTCAAGCAACATGTTACACAGACATCCATCCAAGTGTGAGACACATTTCTTCCTCTCCATCCTCCACCCTTTAAATTGTTATCTTTCCTTTGCTACAACATTTTTGCAATAACATCATAAACATATTCAATTCCTCCCATATATATTACACCTTTACCTTTATGGACACTTCTATGTATTTGGTATATAGCCTTTGCAATTTACAAAATAACGTGGATAGCACATTTTATATAAATTAAAAATTGTAAATTATATCGTGGAGGTGACATTTGGTTGTAGGTAATTTTACACCGTAAAAGGGTACTACACACTCAACACCATACTACCAAAACAAACAATGACACCGCGAGCATGACGAGGAAAAATCACCGGTTTTAGGTCTATTGAATTTTCAAAGAACCGTCTTAGGTGTATGAGATATACACCTAATATATTAATATGTGGAAAGATAATAATAAACAAAAGAATATACGTGGCTTATATATATGTAATGGAGGTGGCCATTAAAATATAAAGAAGTGCGTATACGTGGATGGAGGATGTATATGATAACCGACATACTTTATGAGAGATAATGTATGGAGGTTTCATTAAAATATAATTATACATGGGCTCGTAACAAACTTTAACGCTCACAAATCTGCATCAAAGGCACAACAACAATACAGAACAAATTACCGTCATAAAATTTTAACAAATTATCATCATCAAATTTTCACTTAGACAAACGAAGTAAATTTAAAATTCCAAACGAGATGTTAACATCCAGAGCACAGAGACATGTTTTATTCCGTCACTAAAATCCAAGATATCATCAAAACATACGATTTTGTAGATTTGCTACGATTAATCAATCCGACCACTCTGCCACCACTGGACTTGCCTTCAAGCTTTGATATGATGTCTTTCAGTGTCGCAAAATTTCCAAGGCCTCAACTACGAGTTAGCAAAAGATTCGAAGGATTCTTTATTCAATTCAATATGATTATTCAGATGAATATATGTTATGGTTATCATGCCGGCATCTCTCTCACCACCGTTTTTAGCACAAAAATTTTGACATGACGATTTGTGCGAAGTAAGCTACTCATCATGTAACTCATTTGAGAAAGGAATTCTCTTAAATAAAGTGGATATTTATAAAAAGTCATTAATTTTTTAAATATGTAAAATTATTATATCATTATTATTATTTAATTTTAAAGTGACAGTTAAGTTAGGGATTTTCTTGTGTGTGGAACAAGAAAATAATTAGTGTATGAGATTTTCTTGTTTATGGAATAAGAAATCTATTTTTCTGATTGTGAATCTGTTACTTCTTAATAGAAACACATACTATTAACCATTAAGCCCACTCAAACTGTTCATACTATCCATTAACCATTAAATCCACTCAAACTATCCATACTATCCATTGTTAATGACCTTCCTTCCTTTCTTAACACTCTGCTCCGTTTCTTCTTTTTATTTGAAAATTGACTGGACTCGTAATTGAAAATTGACTAAACTCGTAATATGCACAAGCGAAGAAAAGGTAAGGTATGGATTAAGGCTCACTTTAGCTTGGATAGTTTAATTTTTCAAATACTATTGTTATTTTCAACTTTTCCTATTAACTGAAATATTAAGTAATATAAAATTTAAATTTGATACTTCTTCTATGATTAAATATCAACAAAAGGGTTGAAGATCAATTCATCTCATGGTACAATAGTGAGGCATCTTTTGTGTCATTTCTGTTACAGAAACTTGAGTGGACAGAGTGGGCTGTATCAAAAAAAAATTGCGCAATCTTCCTCATTATAGTTTAAAGAGCTCAAAGTGCAACTTTTGTGTCCTTCCTGTCGGAGAATCTTGGGTAGGATCACGAGGCTATGGCTGCACCAAGACCAAGATATTTTATAAAGTTTTTGTTATAATATTTTACCCTTTTTAAAATCAGGGATTAAATTTGACGTCCGTATATTTGTATTTAGCGTTTTTACCTGTAAAATACGTTTTAGTTTCAAATCTCCACCTCATGTGTAATTTGTCATTAATTTTTAAAAACGTCAATATGACGGGCATGTTTAAAAATTAAAAGTTTTAAAAATTTTTTTTTATAAAATTATATATATATATATATATACCTCTAGGATATATATTTTTTATATCGTATAATCTCTAGCCGGCAGCGACTTGCAAGTTTAGCATTTAGGGACAAAGGACAGTGACGAGATAAACTTGGATGGCTATCACATCTGTGGATTTTCGCATTCAATTGCCTTGCTATTCACGAGACTTTGCATTCAATTCACATTCAATTGCCTTCGGGTTTAGCACTTGAGCATTTAGAGAGAAAGGACAGTTACCAGATAAATTTCTAATCGCTAATGATTCACTTTCTTTCTCGTTCAATTGCCTTGCAGCCTTGGTGTTCGCCGAATCGCCAGACTTCCGCATTCAATTTAACCCCTTTGTTTTGGTTTCTGTCTATGTTTATGGTCTTCTTTGTGCGTTTCTATTTTGTATGTTGTTGTTCTTTGTGTATAGTCTTCCTTGTGTGTTTCTACTATGTATGATGTTGTTCTTGTTATGTTTATGTGTGGTCTATATGTAAATTAACCACCGAGTGCAGAGGAGAAGGACATATTTATTTGGGTGAATCAAATTGGGCGACACAAATTCCTCTTCTCCATGGATCGATGAGGTGAGAGATGAAATCTGTGCTGTAGTTTTTTGATATATGGACAACAATCGGAATCTATTTTTCTTTGTTTTTGGTTTTAACAATTCATTGGTTATTTTTAAATGTTTCTGCACTAATTCTTCTTTGTTTGTTTGTTTTTAGTTTTTTCCTTCCAGCTTTGAGGGCAGAGTGCTGGGTGCACCGTGCACGAGTGAATACTTTTACAAAATCATATGTGCAAGGTGACTACCTCGGGCTTGTTATTTGTGATTTTCTGTGGATTTGATTTCTTTATAAATAACAACTGCAATGTCTATTTGATCTCTTTATGAATAACAATTGCGCTCTGTTTCTGGTTAATTAATCATTTTCAAAAATTTTAGGCTAGAATGCTCTGTTGATTCATTTCTACCTCGCTTTCAACGAATTTGGGAGTATATAGCATCTGCAGACCATGTGCAAAGAGCCGAATGATCACTGCTAGTCTGCTACAATGGAACAATATTTTTTTAAGGTACCTTCTGGAATTTATCAGAGAGAATTTTTGAAATTGAAAAATGCAATAGCTCTTTTAAATATCTGTTAAGTAAACATAGATACTGTGATAAAGATTAGGTAAAATGATTTGAATTCTTTTTGAAATCATATATAAATTTCGATTTAGTGTGTGATTCTGCCCCGAGGCTCTCTAATTAAAAGAGATCTGCAGGCTCCTTGAAAAAAACTAGAAGTCAAATTAATTAAACCTTATTTTGTTGTCTTGGAATTTAAGAAACGACCCAGACTACTCTAATCAAATTAAATAAACCTTGTTTTGATGTCTTCAAATTCAAAAAAGGAGCCGCACGACTCTGATAGATGATATTTAAATTTAGTCAAACGAATTACAAGTCTGGTTATCCTCATTCCAAATAAAATAAAATCGATTTTCGTAGATTAGCGTTGGTCTGTTTAGATGTGTGTAATTAAAAGAATCGTAAATGAGAAATGAAATCGAAATGTAAGACTCTGAATCGACTGCTCAGGGACAAACAAATTATTTCTCTTGCTGGGTCCAGTAAGGGGACATCTCTACCTGCAACCTGATCGATCGATCCTGCGAGTTGATCTGCGAAAAGAACGGTTGCTATTTATTGCTGCTAGCCACCAAAACAAGAATGAGAGTGGAAAAGGATCCAACATTGTTACGATTTGTTAAGATTTGAAAGTAGAGTCGATTTAGATTCATGTGAATGTGAGGAGAAGTTTCGGTAAATTTTGCATAGCAAATTGAGGGATGGAGAAGAATAAGATTGCAGCCAAATCCTCATACTTCGACAGAGGAACAACTCTGGGTGTTTGATTTATATTTCTTTGAGTATTTAACTTCTATTCCTGTGTAAATAGAATTTGGATTTTTGAAATAAAACCCCACAGCAGCATACCAGTGCTAGCCTGCTAGGTTCCATTGTTTTTATAATATGCTTTTGATTAAAGAAGCTCTCTGTCTTTATGGTGTGGTAATAGAAACCGCGACTCCTCGCCCCCGGCATCCCATTCTTTATTCATATATTTCAGTTGGCATCCACCAGGCTTTTTTACTGAAGTAAAAATAATAATAATTCTATGAAATTATCCCAAAACACTTCACAAAAACTCTAGCGTTTCACGAACCACAATTATTGTAATGCGAAAAATTCTAGCATTTCACTTCATAATATTATTTTTTGTTGTTTCTATATATATTTCCCATCTATTTTATCAATTTTATCACTCATATAAAAAAAAAAAAAAAAAAAAAAAAAAAAAAAAAAAAAAAAAAAAAAAACTTAGAACATAATGAACAAATCTGGAAAATTTGCAGAAAAATTTGATCAGCAGGTCTCAAAACAAAATGTAGCAATGAGACTTGAGCCGAATGGTACAACAAAGAATGGAAATTTTGAACAATTATGAGTACAATTTGAAATTAGATGAAACTTGTACAAATAAATTTTAAAATTATTATGATGGGTAGTTTAAAAATAAAAACGTCATAAAAAAATTCCTTGACGGGTAGGGTCACCCGTCAAATTTAACCCCTGGATGTTATCCATCCAATTTAACGCATATATGCAGAATGTCAATCGTCATACAACATTGAATTTATGTGATTGTATATTTTAAGATAATTTTTAAATTTGATTATGAGAACTCTTTTTTGACTTTAAGATTTTAGAATATTATTGAAATCTATATTTCGCATAAAAATAGACATTGTATAAGGCTATAAGTATGGTACAGACCCTACTTGTCACGCCCCTACACCTATGGTAGTCTTTCAACCGCTTATAGCGAGGTGCGGCACTACCAACCGTTTTCCTTTCACCAATACTTACGATTGTAGACTACGCCTAACCACTTATCCTACTTAGTTTGTGTTTCGCAACCAAGTAATTATTCTTTTATCCTTTATACAAATGGGTCGGTCGGGTGACATAACCCGCCATTCGCTCGTATATATTGGAAGGCGTTTGGAGGCAAATGACCATCATTCGATCAACACGAGTTCGAACAAGGAGTTTTGCAGTGCGTGGATGAGCCCGCACGACGGGCAGAACTCGGGTGCAAAACTCGTTCGGAAAAGTAGTTCGAGAAAGTCATTTAGGTCGTTCGGGAAAGTCATTCAGGTCGTTCAGAAAAGTTGTTCAATTCGTTCAGAAAAGTCGTTCAGGAAAATCGTTCAGAAAAGTCGTTCAGGAAAATCGTTCAGGTCGTTCAGGGAAGTCGTTCAGGTCATTCAGGCAGAACCGGGTGAGGTTGTATGGGTGAGCCAGGTGAGGTCGTTTGGGTGATCCGGGTGAAGTCGTGTCGTGACTCAGGTGAGGACATTCGGGTGACCCAGGCGAAGTCGTGTGGTGACTCAGGTGAACGAGTTTGGGTGAACGAGTTGGGTGGACGTGCGGACGGGCGACTGTGTGGCGACTTGGGTGAATGGGTGGACGTGCGGACGGGCGGCCGAGCGAGGGCGCGCCTGCAAGCCGAAACGAAGAATCGTGCAAATGGGCAACTTGGGTAGGGCATGTCGTGCACGATGAAACGGTGAAAACCGTGAAGTGTTGAGATTGTGAACGGATGTGTGACTCGTACGGAGGCTCCCGTGTGTGGCGACTTGGTTACGACGAGGCGCGCCCAAGTTGGGTAAACAACACCACCATGCAAGGAGGTGAACAAAGGGTTGGTGAGTCGTGCGGCGACCGTGCGAAGGTGCCGACGAGTTGGGCAACCGAGTTTGCCGACGTTGAAAATTGGCTAAAACAATGTAAACTTTGAAACGGGAACTGATATTGTTACCCGTTTCGTAGAGATAGCAAAAAACTAACCTAATTTTCAAAAGTGGTGATGCATAATACACATGTTTTTTTTAGAACATGGTTTTTGGAACTTTAATTTTTTTTCATGTTCAAGGATGAAATCAAGTTTTAGAATGGTAGTGATTTTCATGATGATTTTAAAAAGTGAGTATTCTACATCACACCTTTTTTTTAAAAGATCTTTTTTTTTACTTTTAATTTTCTAGTGTGTGAAATGTGAAAAATTATTTTCTAAATTTGATAGTTTTTGAAGTCGTCA
>APFE031591345.1:7976-24686 GCA_000404065.3 Pinus taeda
TGCCAAATGGTAACACAAACATTCATGTAATAACATATAAGCAACTAAAAACTATATATTGCTTTAAGAATATAAGCAAAAATGGTCAAGAGATAAAAGTACCATTTATGACTGGTCCTACTCATAAGCTTCAAGCAACAATGATTTATCTCTCCTTGTTCTAATATCTACTAAGAGTACAGAAGTGCAACACCAGTAGTAGATATCAAATGCAAACATCAATAAATCTTGTTCCTTTCATTCATCAAAACCTCCTCTGAGGTGCAGAAGTGCATGTTCTGAGGATAAGTTTTTGACAAATTCTTGGACCCTTCTCTAAATGCATGAGAAGGGTTTAAATACTACTAAATAAATCTAATAATAGTTTCTTTACAAAAAATCAGGATGCGGTTTTCAAATGACCGCCCTTTTTCTAATCTAATAAGCAAAAATAAGATTCAAAAGAAAACTATTTCTGTATATGGTCTTTAAAGCTGCATGTATTCAACATTTGTTGAAGGAGAGTTGGTAGGTTAACTTCTACTTTGAGTTGGATTGAGAAAACGGAATCAACGAGTGCTGGCACCACCCTTTCAGCTGCATTTATGATACATTTCACGGTCATCCACTGACTATGCGGTTTTACCAAATATGTCCAGTAACATTCCCAATTTAATATTTTTAGTTCTTGGATTCCTTTTTCCTTCTCTTGTGCTTTTTGCTTCCAATTCTCCTCTAATTTTGGTTTGTTTGGTAAATATCCTGGAGTAGTTTCAACGATTAAATTTTCTCTGTGCAAATTCTCATTTATACAGTCAATGAGAATACTTGTTGTCGTAGTTGTTGTTCCTGCCGCTTTTTCTGCTTCTTTGATTTGATCATCCCACTTACTAAAGAGCAACTCTTTATGATTCTCATTTATCCTGGGTATGCCTGCCTCTTTTCCTTCATCTCCACCCTACCAAGTCAGATAATCAGTCACCTATTTGTCAGCCAGATCATAGCTTCTTCGTAACTGGACCACTTGATTACTGATCTTATCACTCATTTCACAATAGTAACTCCATTGTGATATCTTTTGTCCCAATGGTTCTTGTTGTTGCAGTAGTTGTTCTTTCAATGCAATAGATTCTGAAATAAACTTTGTAATATTACGCTCATCTTTATGCATCTCTTGTAAATTTTGAGATTTCTTTCCTTTTTCGTCTAGACTTCTTTGATAACCTATTTGCATTTGCTGGAAATATTCTGGCAACTTTTGAAGATGTTTGTGTGCCTCATTATTAGCATTGGCCTGTTGGAATTGTTGTTGCAGTAACTGTATTTGATCTTCTTGTTCTTTTAAAAATTGTTGTACTTCTGATGCTTTGTCAATCGTCGCAGAAGCATATGCTCCTGCGATTTGCGACAATTTAGTGAGATTTTCAGTTGGATTACTGTTGGGGCCTTTCCATAAGACGTCCAATTGCTCAGAGTCTTGATGCAGTGTTTTTTCCAACTTCCTTTTCTCTCTCTGTCTCCTTACTACTGCCTTATGTTGAGGACTATAAAAGATGTCCAGAGGAGGAATTTCTTCTATATTAAGTACAATCTCTGAAGATGGAGTGATAGGAGCATGTTCTTTTTCTGAGATATTGCTGACTATGGTTGGGATTACTCCTCCTGCAACTTGAGTATTGCTCGTAGGTTTTTGTTGGGATTTGTCCTTCAAGATTGATCATTTCATTGAAGGTTTCCCATTCCTTATCTAGCTCTGTTATGACAGGTAGCAATTTGATGATGAGAGAGGGAGGATCTTTTTGCGAGCAGGTAATAACTTGTTGTTGCGGAATTTCCATTGATTGAGCCATGTCTTTATCTACCTCTTCACTCTTATTTTGGTCGTTCCCGAATATTTTAGAATGTCCAGATACTTCTTGTGCAGACTTAGATTTAGATCTGGAACTGCTTGAATTTCCACTGAGGCTAATGCTTGGAGTTAGTTCTCTTGTAGGTAATCGCAGCTTTTCTAAAGAAATAGTGGCCAATCTTTTTCCCCTGTATACCTTGAAATTTTGAAAGTATTTTGGGGATAATTGCGATTGGGCTTCCTGCAAAATTTCTTGAAGCAAACCTTTATTTTGGAATAAGTCATCAAATAAATCCTTTTTTCCAAAGAACACTTTCACCTTGACTGTAGTTGTGAAATTCTGAGCAATTTCATTTAGGTCAAATGGTCTTGCCGGGATTTTAAATAACTGCAGACATGTTATATTTTGGATTTCTGTAAACGCATGACCTACATCGAATAGCGAAAAGGTCCCACAAACCACAGGAAATTGTGGCCATATGGCCTTCTTCTTGTCCTTTAAATCTTTTGTTAGGCCGCCTTGTGAACAGGTTTGATATGCAATTTCTCGAGCCAGAAGTTTATTGGGGATATACAAAGGTAGAACATGGGGGGGGGACAGTGCTTCCAAATACTCTAACATAGGTGAATAATTCCTCCCCGAACCATCTTGCGATGGGGATGATATCTACCTGTGCTTGAGATGAGCACCTCGGGGGGTCTTTATTATATAATATTCTATACAAGGGTAGGGCAAGCCTGTGACAAATTTGGTGAAAATAGGGAATGAACTGGGAGTCCCATAATATATTATGATAAACATGGATGGGTAATGGGTCCTGAGTTGTCCATTCCCAACCCATAACATGAAATTTAGAAACATAACAAATTGAATCCATAACATATGCGGATAGATAAAAAGGAGGATAGATCCTTTGAGACATGGATCTTTTAGACCGGTAATTGAGAATAGCCTTGACTACATTATTAGAAAAGATCTTGGCCCAATCTATAATTATGGCGTTTGTGGCAGCATTTATTAACGGTAACCATTCAGATGAAAACTTATTAATATCTGGCTTCCCAAATAATCTACAGAGCATGGCTGCAGCAAAACAATATGGGGAGGTGAGGGAACCAGTGTTGTACATACCATTTTTGTCTTTCTTGAGCGGTTCATCTTTTCTGGACCAATCCTTGGTCATCTCTGATAGGTTTGGGTTATCTGCCACGAATTTTTCAATGAATTTCGTATTGTAAGTTGCCTACGGCTCAGGAAGATGATACATGAGCTTTAAATCTTGTGCAGTGAATGATCCGATGAGCCCATGTCCTTGAATCTTGAACTATCTGTCTTACATTTTCGCATTATCAAGTATCCACTTGATCATGTCTGTATATGGGAGAATTTTGGGCCTTGCTATTGTCCTATGTAGGAATGAGCATGCTAAATCTTCTAGGATGCTTCGAATGAACCCTGTGAGTCTGAGCCAGCGGTAACATTCATTATTCTGGGGTTTTCTTCTTCAAGCAGTCTATACATGCCTTCCCATGTTGATATCCCTACGTCTCTGTTGCAAGTTGTGTCTGTATATAAAGGTGCCATTCCCTTCATCTCAGAGCTCTGAACTTTATTTTTCTTTCCCATTTCTTCCTGCATATTGTCTTGTATAGTCCTCCGTTCTCTGTCCCTGCGGCTCACAAGTGAAATGGAAATGCATGATCAAGAGAGGTGATGGGAGAGTTTTAAATGCATTAGAGACATCAAATATGTCACCTTACGTGAAATAATTCTTTGAAAATCACACGTCCATATTTCATTAATAACTGACAGCTAATCCTTTTATTATCATTTAAAGCGCATGATCTTGAGTCAGACTATGGTAAGTGGCTTTTCTTGAATAGCGTGACCGAAAGATTCGCGATGGAGTGATTTTGTGATTCGCTTCGTAACTTCACAGATCGTGACATCGCATTATCGCACTATCGCATTATCGCACCATCGCACTATTGCAAATATAATGTCGCAGAGCTGGTTTGGATTAATATCACAACCATCGTTTTATCGCGATATCGCATCGTCGTAGATCGCAAAAGTTTTACGTTTGCCAAATTTCATTAGCTCATTTCCTGTGATATGCAATATTGCGATCGTTGTTATCGCAAATCGGTAAATCTTGAAGTTTTTATTATTAGTTCTTCTATTACGATGCAGTAGCCAAACGATAGTACTTTACTATCATTTTACGATGCGGCTTGTTTTTAAAGACTTTTTCTTATTATAAACTTAGGTTTTTAAAGTATTCAAAAGATCTTCCTAAGCTTACGATGGTAACCTTATTTGGAAGAAAGGAAACTCTTGCTTTTCTAAGAATTTAACTAAGGGTCCCTATTCATTTAGTATTCTGGATGACACTTCAATGAAAAAAGGGTGGGTGGTTGTTGCTGGCCACAACAATTGGTGATTCACTTGGGAGAACCAGTTATCTCTGCTTTTCTTTTGAACTTTTTGAACTTCCAAAATAGAAATTTTTTAGAAATTTTAATCTTTATTATTGAAAGATAAAGCTCATTATGCTCTAAATTGTCAACGATATTTTGTTTCAACTTCTTTCTATTTAATTATTTGCTTCCTCAGCTTGTTCTTGCATTTGCATCAGCCATTACTTGGCCTTGTAAAGATAAAATAAAGTTTTCGCTGTGAACCAGTTTTAAATATGCTCATTTGTCGTAGGTAGAGCCCCTGCTGCCAGCAGGCGTCCATAGCCTCGACAGGGTTACCTGTTACCTAGCAATGATCCTTTATCCTGTTTAAGGTGATCTACAACTTTCAAAGAAAAACCCATATTGACACTTATTGCTTTGATTTTTTTTATTTTTTTATTCTTAAAGAACAATGTCTTGGTTTGGTAGCCAAATAATGACACAGTCATTCACTTGATTTACACTTTTGCTGAACAAGCTGGCTCGTGATGAGACCCCTTGTCTCTTCATTTCTACAATCTTGAGTCATTTCCCTGTTTTGATGGGTAGTATTGGCAAAGTTAGCAAGTTATAATATCTGTGATCATGATAAGCCGGCTCATGATGAGACCTCTTATTCTTTAAGATAAAGTGTATTCATGGATTGTTCCTCTGAATGTTGCGATTTTCTCTAGCAAGGAGGAAGTCATCTTTTTCCTTAAGAAAGTTCTGCACGACAATATTAGAGTTTTTTGGAAACGGTTGTTCTACAAAGAATCTTCATTTTGTTATTGATACCTTTCATTGTGCTGATATAAAACAATTTCTTCACTAAAGATTGCTTTCATCAAATTTTTTGAAGTTGAAACTAGTATCGTATCTAGGTTAAAACTTTTTTAACTACATATAATAATAATAAAGATCAATTTTCCAAAAGATTTTCTATTTATACAAGCAAAAGTTCAAAATCTGAAAGAGGAATGGTGTCTTTAGTAAATGTCAAATGTTGTTAACCACAACATATTTTATTAGGGGAAAAAATATTTAAAGAAATGAGAGGTAACTATTCCCTTGGATTATGTACATAATAGGGATAATTTCTTCTTTTATTTTGCCTATCAACTTTTTAAAAATTAAATTATCTGCCTAATAACCTAGCTAAATTACTCCTACTCCTATTTTAACTATATACAGAAAAATTGACTAGGTAAAATGATATTTCCAGCGAAACCATCTTTTCATTTTTATTCCTACACGTATGTACCTTTTAAACATCAGTATTAAGAATAAAACTTTTCTTGGACTGTCAACATTGAATGTAGAATTAGAAAGTGTAACTTCAGTCGGAATTTTTCCTGAAATTTCTTCTTTATGAAATCTTCTTTCCAATTGGATACCTATTGGATCATAAAAATCAGGATGAATTTCTGTTATGGATTGGTGATTGTTGGATAGGAAATATGACAAGCTAGTTTGTGAATATGAGCTTTTGATTTCAATGGCCTGAAATCTATTATGCGTTAAAGACAAGCTTTTGGCAATTTCTCGTAGAAGGAAAGTTTCCACATATAAATCACTAAAAAAAATAATGAACGATAGATGGAATTTTCCCAAAAGAGAATAATCAATTATCGTGAATTGCTGGCAAGTTTCCAGAAGTACTTTCTCTCGTTGATGATGTTTTGGATGACATAGAAGTTTTTTAAGGAAGGCTGGTATTGATTGATATTGGAATTGAAAAAGTTCTATACTTCCATAACACAATTTAGTTTTCCAAAATGGTAATGCATCTCTCAAATGTTCTTTGATAAGGTGTTCAATATACCATAGAAATCTATCAAAATTCTGAAAATTTAAAACACAATCCGATTTTATACAAAATGAATGCAGGCGAGAAAGAATGTAATGATTATCTCTACAACTAATGTTATAACACAACTGGGATTGATTTGAAATATCTTCTTTTTCACAAGATTTAGACAGAATTATGGGATCTGAGTAATTTCCTGTTTCATCTTGTGAATCAGAAAACTAATTATGATTGGGAACAGGCATGGTGGTTTAATCACGATATGAATCATAGATCGGGATATTGTCTTGGATAGTAAAATCATGCAAATGATCCATTACTTTGAAATGAGGATTGGCTAGTATAATTCTTGAATTAGAATATCTCTCATTATTTGAGCTCTGTTGAGTTACTTGAGATAAATCAACATTATCATCGACTAAGTAACTATAATAAATGACTTCGCAGGATTCCCTAGATTTCTCTTTTTTATCCAGCATAAAAAAGGGAAGGTCAAGTCGTTCATGTTTGTAAATGGCCAAAGGGGTTTCTATAGCGGTCTCTTTATCTTGAAATCCTAATGGTGATTCATTTGGGTAATCCTATGTACATTTTGGGATATCATTAATACTGAGGGGAAGAAAATTATCATCACTAAAAACATCAGGATAAAGAGAAAAATGTGACTCTGAAACAATGCATTTGAAAATATCATCGTGAAAGATTTCTTGTTCATCACATTCATCATAGACATTAGGCTTTAGATCATACCTTTGTGTGTTCGTATTTTCCGAAAGAGAATTAGTTTGCTGTTCTAACCTTGACATCGGCATTTGTCGACTTGCGATGATATTATCTAACCTTGTCTCCAAGTTGCTTTCTGGCTCAGAGGCAGGCTTTCTTTCAACATTCTCGCTTCTGTCCTCTGAATGTATTAGAGCAGGCATGTCTCCTAATCTTCGGGAAGTTTCTTCATCATGAGTGATTCGCATATTCAAATTGGGATTTTCATTCATATTAGAAGAAAATGGACCAAGACCTGGACTAATTTATGCTTGATTGGGAATAGGAGGCAGGGAATAGTTATGCTCAACATAATCTAAATATTTTTCATTCATGAGTTCGTTCTCAATATCATATTTTAGACAATTAAGATGAAATTGCATATTAAAATCCCTAACAGATTCATCTTCTTTTCGTAGATATTCAATTTCATCATATACCTGATCATAATTATAGCAATCAAATTTACAAATGAAAGCCTTGAAAAATTGGTCCCAGCTATGAATTGAGGCCACTAGAAGGGATCTACACCAGTTTCTTTCTTCCGCTGTGAATGTGAGAGTAAAAATTCTGCGTAAAATGCCTTCATCAATTCCTTGGACGTTTGAACTTAAAACATTTTGAATAAATTGAAGGGCATGATTAAAAGCAGAAGAATTACTCTTACCATTGAATTTTAGCTGAGACAAGAGTCTTACCACTTCAGGTGGGGTGTTGGAAGAGGCAGAAAGATTGATACAACTCCAAATGCGAGGTTTGAGAGAATCCATCCTAATTCAAATATCACAATTGCCCACAACTCCAACAGAAAACATGTCCAGGCCCTCCTTCTAGCACCAAATATGTTGAAGCCCCAAAAATCAGGTCGACAACAAAGGGGATAACCACCCGGTCCGGACCTTGGTTGATAGCTCCTTATCCATTTGGTATAGTGGGTCCAACTGGGGATAATGGGACTGGTTTCCCAATGTAAGGGTGTGTGTGTGTGTGTGCAGGATCGGATGTTGCAGATCTAAAAGTTCCTATCTAAACTACTTTAATCTAACTCTATGCTATTGTAATCTAATGAAAACAGTACATCTAATCTATGCTAACTCGGGATGTAATTCTTCTATTATGCGATCTAAAGAGATTTCATATAATAACTGGTAATAAAGATCATTCATCGATTATATGAATGGAAATCAATTAAGATGAACCACTTTGCATTAAAATTTAGGCAAAACAGTTGTGAACAACATATCGCATAATAAATTATTCACACATTAAACATAAATAAATGGCTCCGCCATACAAAAGTGCCAAATGGTAACACAAACATTCATGTAATAACATATAAGCAACTAAAAGTTGTATATTTCTTTAAGAATATAAGCAAAAATGGTCAAGAGACAAAAGTACCATTTATGACTGGTCCTACTCATAAGCTTCAAGCAACAATCATTTATCTCTCCTTGTTCTAATATCTACTAAGAGTACAGAAGTGCAACATCAGTAGCAAATATCAAATGCAAAGATCAATAAATCTTGATCCTTTCATTCATTAAAACCTCCTATGAGGTGCAGAAGTGCATGTTATGAGGATAAGTTTTTGACAAATTCCTGGACCCTTCTCTAAATGCATGAGAAGGGTTTAAATACTACTAACTAAATCTAATAATAGTTTCTTTACAAAAAATCAGGATGCGGTTTTCAAATGACTGCCCTTTTTCTAATCTAATAAGCAAAAGCAAGATTCAAAAGCAAACTATTTTTGTATCTGGTCTTTAAAGCTGCATGTATTCAACATTTGTTCAAGGAGAGTCAGTCGGTTAACTTCTGCTTTGAGCTGGGCTGAGAAAACAGAATTGACGAATGCTAGCACCACCTTTTTAGCTGCATTTATGATACATTTCACGGTTATCCACTGACTATGCGGTTTTACCAAATATGTCCAGTAACATTCCCAATTTAATCTTTTTAGTGCTTGGATTCCTTTTTCCTTCTCTTGTGCTTTCTTCTTCCAATCCTCCTCTAATTTTGGTTTGTTTGGTAAATATCCCGAATTATTTTCAGCAATTAAATTTGCTCTGTGCAAATTCTCATTTATACAGTCAATGAGAATACTTGCTGTCATAGCTGCTGTTCCTGCCACTTTTTCTGCTTCTTTGATTTGATCATCCCACTTACTAAAGAGAAACTCTTTATGATTCTCATTTATCCTAGGTGCGCCTGTCTCTTTTCCTTCATCTCCATCCTACCAAGTTAGATAATCAATCACTTGTTTGTCATCCAGATCATAGTTGCTTCGTAATTCGACCACCTGATTAGTGATCTTATCACTCATTTCGCAATAGTAACTCCATTGTGATATCTTTTGTCCCAACACTTCTTGTTGTTGCAGTAGTTATTCTTTCAATGAAATAGATTCTTAAATAAACTCTGTAAGCTTAGGCTCATGTTTATGCATCTCTTGTAAATTTTGCAATTGTTTTCCTTTCTCGTCCAGACTTCTTTGATAACCTATTTGCATTTGTTGGAAATCTTCCTGCAACTTTTCAAGCTGTTTGTGTGCCTCATTATTAGCATTGGCCTGTTGCAATTGTTGTTGCAGTAACTGTATTTGATCTTCTTGTTCTTTTAATAATTGTTGTACTTCTGATGCTTTGTCAATAGTCGCAGAAGCATATGCTCCTACGATCTGCGACAATTTAGTGAGATTTTCAGTTGGATTACTCTTGGGGTCTTTCTATAAGACGTCCAATTTCTCAACATCTTGATGCAGTGTATTTTCCAACTTCCTGTTCTTTCTCTGTCTCCTTACTACTGCCTTATGTTGAGGACTATAAAAGATGTCTAGAGGAGGAATTTCTTCTATATTAAGTACAATCTCTGAAGATGGAGTGATAGGACCATGTTCTTTTTTCTGAGATATTGTTGGCTATGGTTGGGATTACTCCTCCTACAATCTGAGTATTGCTCGTAGGTGTTTTTGGGATTTGTCCTTCAAGATTGATCATTTCATTGAAGGTTTCCCATTCCTTATCCAGCTCTGTTATGACAGGTGGCAATTTGATGATGAGAGAGGGAGGATCTTTTTGCGAGCAGGTAATAACTTGCTGTTGCGGAATTTCCATTGACTGAGCCGTGTCTTTAGCTACCTCTTCACTCTTATTTTGGTCGATCCCAGATCTTTTAGAATGTACAGATACTTCTTGCGCAGACTTAGATTTAGATCTGGAACTGCTTGAATTTCCACTGAGGCTAATGCTTGGAGTTGGCTCTCTAGCAGGTAATCGCAACTTTTCTAAAGGAATAGTGGCCATTCTTTTTTCCCTATATACCTTGAAATTTTGAAAGTCTTCTGGAGATAATTGCGATTGGGCTTCCCGCAAAATTTCTTGAAGCGAACCTTTATTTTGGAATAAGTCATCAAATAAATCCCTTTTTCCAAAGAACACTTTCACCTTGACTGTACTTGTGAAATTCTGAGCAATTTCATTTAGGTTAAATGGTCTTGCCGGGATTTTAAGTAACTGCAGACATGTTATATTTTGGATTTCTGTAAACACATGATCTACATCGAACAACGAAAGGGCCCCACAAACCACAAGAAAATGTGGCCATATGGCCTTCTTCTTGTCCTTCAAATCTTTTGTTAGGCTTCCTTCTGAATAGGTTTGATATGCAATTTCACGAGCTAGAACTTTATCGGGGATATACAAAGGGGGGGGGGGGCAGTGCTTCCAAATACTCTAACATAGGTGAATAATTCCTCCCCGAACCATCTTGCGATGGGGATGATATCTATCTATGCCTCAGGTGAGCACCTTGGGGGTCTTTATTATATAATATTCTATACAAGGATAGGGCAAGCCCGTGACAAATTTGGTAAAACTGGGGAATGAACTGGGAGTCCCATAATATCTTTTGATAAACATGGATGGGTAATGGGTCCTGAGTTGTCCATTCCCAACCCATAACAGGAAATTTAGAAACATAACAAATCGAATCCATAACATATGCAGATAGGTAAAAAGGAGGATAGATCCTTTGAGACATGGATCTTTTAGACCGGTAATTGAGAATAGCCTTGACTAGGTTATTAGAAAAGATCTTGGCCCAATCTATAATTATGGTATTTGTGGTAGCATCTATTAACAGTAACCATTCAGATGAACACTTATTGGTATCTGGCTTCCCAAATAATCTACAGAGCATGGCTACAGCAAAACAATATGGGGAGGTGAGGGAACCAATGCTGTACATACCATTTTTGTCTTTCTTGAGCGGTTCATCTTTTCTAGACCAATCCTTGGTGATATCTGATAGGTTCCGGTTCTCTGCCACGAATTTTTCAATGAATTGCGTATTGTAAGTTTCTTGCGGCTCAGGAAGATGATACATGAGCTTTAAATCTTGTGCAGCAAATGATCCGATGAGCCCTTGTCCTTGAATCTTGAACTGTTTGTCTTTCATTTCCGCATTATCAAGTATCCACTTGAGCATGTCCGTATATGGGAGAATTTTGGGCCTTGCTGCTATCCTATGTAGGAATGAGCATGCTAAATCTTCTAGGGATGCTTCAGAAGAACCCTGTGAGTCTGAGCTAGCAGTAACATTCATTATTCTGGGGTTTTCTTCTTCAAGCAGTCTGTACATGCCTTCCCATGTTGATATCCCTGTGTCTCTATTTCAAGATGTGTTTGTATATAAAGGTGCCATTCCCTTCATCTCGGAGCTCTGAGCTTTATTTTTCTTTCCCATTTCTTCCTGCGTATTGTCTTGTATAGTCCTCCATTCTCTGTCCCTACAGCTCGCAAGTGAAACGGAAATGATTGATCAAGAGAGGTGATGGGAGAATTTTAAATGCAGCAGATACATCAAATATATCACCTTACATGAAATAATTCTTTGAAAAGAACGCGTCCATATTTCATTAATAACTGACAGCTAATCCTTTTATTATCATTTAAAGCACACGATCTTGAGTCAGATTATGGTAAGTGGATTTTCTTGAATAGCGTGACCGAAAGATTCGCGATGGAGTTATTTTGCAATTCACTTCGTAACTTCGCATATCGCGACATTGCATTATCGCACTATCGCATTATCTCACCATCGTGCTATTGCAAATATAACGTCGCAGAGATGGTCTAGCTTAATATCGCAACCATCATTTTATCGCGATATTGCATCATCGCAGATCACAGAAGTTTTACGTTTGCCAAATTTCATTAGCTCATTTCCTGTGATATGTGATATCGCGATCGATGTTATCGCAAATTAGTAAATCTTGAAGTTTTTATTATTAGTTTTTCTATTGCGATGCGATATCCAAACGATAGTACTTTACTATCATTTTACGATGCGGCTTGTTTTTAAAGACTTTTTCTTATTATAGACTTAGGTTTTTAAAGTATTCAAAATATCTTCCTAAGCTTACGATGGTAACCTTATTTGGAAGAAAGGAAACTCTTGCTTTTCTAAGAATTTAACTAAGGGTCCCCATTCATTTAGTATTCTGGATGACACTTAAATGAAAAAAGGGGGGGGGGGTTGTTGCTGGCCACAACAAAAAGCTAGTCCTCCTCCAAGGGGTAAGGGAAGGTCTACTAGATACCTTAAACTGACTAGTAGGAGGGGACATCTACGAGCTACCCTGTGAATATATTAAGACTATATTTAGGAACCATTCTAGGGAAGCTAGGAAAAAGGGTAGGGGTAGTCAACCAAAGGCTAGTGCATCATATTCCAACACATCCAGAAAAGGTGAAATTGGAAATATGTTGGAAGACTTTACTAGTGAAATGAAGCAAACCCTTGCCCTAAAGATGGACACTATGCACATTAAGAGAAATAAGGAGGAAGTAGAGAGAGAATTATCCATCTTATACCCTAGATGCACAAGGAGGCACCCTAGGAATGAAAGTCCATTAAACTTGAATAAAATCTCCTTGGTTTGTGAAGAAAACCACTCGGCAGACAAGTGACCTTCTCTACTTGGACTAAAAGTTGTGTATTGGGGAATTAAAGGGGTGATTTAATAGCTCTGCTACACAAATAAAAGGAGACCCCATGGGCCTCGACCACACTAGCATGGCATGCAAGGGTCATCCCATGCATATTAAAACCCTAACCAGAACAAATCTATTCCCTCTTAGGGCCCCCCTACTCATCCTTCCTGGTCTACACCCCCTCCTTGGTCTTTTGCACCTCAGCACCATTCCCAGCTGACCAACCACTCATGTCAGCCATATACTCTACCACAACCACAATGGAATGCCCCACCCTAGGGGTAGAGGCCGCCATACAACAATGCTCCAACTTTATTTCCTTCATCACCTACTCAAACACAAATTTTACACGTTGGTGCACCTAAAAAACCTCAGATGCCTACCCAACTAAATTTGAACCCAAACAACAGAAAACCACAAGTGTACAGTGGAGAGACATCCTATCCTACTTATGATGTGGAGATTCAGGAAATCAACCTAAGATCTAGGAGAGTACTCCTAGACAACTAACCTCCACCTCCACCTGGGCAGAACAAGGAGGAAAGAGAGGAAAGCATGCCTTGAGTGAATCCACCACCCTTTTTTCAGAGATTAACTCATCGAGTCTAGCCTACGCCATAAGAGAATGAACTTATGGGTGAATTGAAAAATTTGTGTGTCAAAATTCCACTTCTGAAAGCCATCAAGGATGTACCTATTTACAACAATTGATTAAAGAGAAGTGTTTCAAACATGTAAGGAGGTGAAAAAGAGACACCCCTACCATCAATGTCATTGGACGGTTGTCCGACTTAATGCTAGGGCAGGTAATCTTCCCAAAGTATTTGGACCCTGGAATCCCTGTAGGAGATGTGCACATCAATGGAACCATTGTCCCAGAAACCTTGATTGATCTTGGGGCTACCATTAATGTAATGAATAAGAACACCATGCTCAAACTCAATCTCGAGGGTTCATTAAGAAAGACCACAATAGTCTTGGAACTTGCAGACCTTTCCATCATAATCCCTGAGGGGATTGTTGAGGATGTGATGGACTCCATTGACTCCTGCGAGTACCATGCAAAATTCCTAGTTCTCCAGCCTAAGGCCAAGCTTACTGGTTATCCTCTCATATTTGGGAGGCCTTGATTAGCCACTTCCGATGCCTGCATCAGCTGCAAGGCTAGAAATATGACTATCAAAAATGGGTATCTATCCAAGATTCGGGTCTTGTACCCTCCTACTCAGCCATCCCTAGAACATGACCTATCTTTATGGCTAGAAGAGGAGCAAGAATATGACATCTACTCAGCCTAGCTCTATATCCTAGAAACTACCATGGGAGGAGGAAAACTAGATGAAGATGATTTGATTGAACACATACTCCAAAGTCCAACTCCTAGCACCTTGTCCTTAGAGGAGGTTGTAAAGGAAACTAAGAGAAACCATCAGATAGATATATTTTTAGTTGATTCAAACCTTAACTATGTCAAAATGAAAGAATTCAGCCCTAAAATAACTTTGGAAATCATCCCCTCTCTTTTTGTACATCAAGAAGAAAATTTGTGCAACATGTAAAGGGAACATCTAGATGCCTTTGCTTGAAGTTACAAGGAAATGAAGGGATTAGACCCCTCAGTGTGTACTCACCACATTTATATCAAAGAAGGTTGCAAACCAATCCGACAACCCCAAAGGCGAATGAATCCAACTCTCATGGATATAGTCAAAGAAGAACTACAAAAGCTGTTGGATGTAGGATTCATTTACCCTATCTCAGACATTTAGTGGGTTTCTCCTTTGGTGTTGGTTCCAAAGAAAAATGGGGAGTGGAGGATTTGTGTCGATTACAGAGAGTTAAACAAAGAAAAAAAGGAGGACCATTTCCCTCTACCTTTCGTTGACCAAGTGTTAGATGGCCTGGTAGGGAAAAAGTTTTTTTGTTTCCTAGATGGGTTCATCGAGTAAAATCAAATCCAAATTAGTGTAGAAGGCTAGGATAAAACCACCTTGACCTACCCTTAGGTTACTTTTGCTTATAGGGTCCTTCCTTTTGGTCTATGCAATGCCCCTGCCAGTTTCCAGATGACAATCCTGAGTATCTTTGCCAAGCTAGTACATGATGCAGTAGAAATTTATATGGATGATTTTACACCCTATGGGTGTGATTTCCAAGAGGCTTTGTCCAACTTGGGTAAGGTACTAAAAAAATGTGTTGAAATGAACCTGTCTCTTAGTCCCAAAAAATGTGAGTTCTTAATAATTGCATGGACTGTTCTAGGTCATTCAACATCCCAGAAATGACTACCGGTGGACTTAATTAAGATAGACATCATACAAAGGGTCCCACCACTGCAAAAACAGAGGGATGTCAGAAGTTTTTTAGGTTTACCTGGATACTATAGGATATTTATAAAAGACTTCAGCCAGTTAGCTTGTCCTTTGTTTGGGTTATTGGCCAAAGACTCTGAATTTGTGTGGTCAGAAAGCTGTCAAGAGGCCTTGAACACCCTAAAGGACAATTTGACCACTGCACATATTCTCCAAGGCCCAAATTGGGCCCTTCCTTTCCACATACATGTTGAAGCCTCTCACAAAGCCATAGGAGCAACTCTGGGCCAGATACATCACAAGTTACCTTATGCCATTTACTTCATCAGTAAGAATCTATCAAAAGCCGAATTGAACTACACAATGACTGAAAAGGAGCTTGTAGCTATTGTGCATTCATTGAACAAATTTGGTCATTACATTATAGGTTACCAAACATTTGAACATAATGAACATGCTGCAATTAAATACTTGATGAATAAACCTGATGTAAATGCCTATATTATTAGATGGTTACTTTTATTACAACAATTTGATCTAACTATTATTGATAAGCCTAGAAAGGAGAATGTTGTTGCAGACTTTTTATCCATATTAACTTTTCCTGTAGAGGAGGAAGGAATGGTTGATGATGAATTATCGGATGAACACTACTTTCCATTTTACTTCTCTCTACATGGTTTGCTGACATAGAAAATTACTTGGTGTCTACAAAGTTTCCACCAAATTTGTCTTCCAAAGAAAAAAGTAATATTGTGAGGAAGAGTGCCATGTTCACTTGGATTGGGGGAAACCTTTTCAAAATAACCTTGGATAAAATTCTAAGAAGATGTGTCAGGGAGGAGGAAGTCTTTGACATCCTTCTGACCTGTCATGATGGGCCTTGTGGAGGTCACTTTATAGCCAAAAGGACAACATTCAAGGTGCTGCAAGCTGGTTATTACTGGCCCACTCTTCACCAGGATGTGAGGAGGTACACTCATCATTGTTATCGATGCCAAAGGATGGGGAAACCTACCCCAAGGGATGAAATGACTGTACAACCTCAAGTGACTTTCGAGCCATTTGAAATGTGGGGCATGGATTTCGTTGGACCCATTGACCCCCCATCAAGGAAAAAGCAGTACATCATTGTGTGCACTGGCTATTTGACCAAGTGGGCTGAGGCCAAGGCCATCAAAGTAGCAACATAAGAGAAAGTGGCTGAGTTCTTAAGGAAAAATGTATTTTATAAGTTTGGGTACCCTAGAGAACTCGTCACTTATCAAGGCAGTCAATTTACATCTCACATGATTGAAAATTTGTTAAGCCATCACAAGATCAAGCATAGAACATAAATTACTTACCACCCACAAGTTAATGGGCACGTGGAGGTAACCAACAAAGAACTGGAAGGAATTCTAACAAAGGTGATTAGCAATAGCAGAAAGGACTATGCAGATAGATTAGTTGAGGCCACTTGGGCCTACAATACCACCTGGAAGACCACCATTGGATTTAATCCTTATGAGATGGTCTATGGGAAGAAGGCCCTATTGTCCATTGAATTTGAATAAAACA
>APFE031591345.1:24871-35055 GCA_000404065.3 Pinus taeda
GAGTTTAGAATGCAGGCCCTCCTGCACACAGAGGTGAATCAAGTTCAAAGGAAGATATGGCATGACAAGAACATAAATTACAAACAGTTTCAAGAAGGTGATTGGGTTTTGTTGTATGATTCCAGATACAAGGATTTTAATGGCAAGTTAAGGATTGGATGGTTAGGGCCTTATGTCATAGAAAAATGTCATGATAATGGTTCAGTATAGATAAGAAACATTGATGGAGAGGCTATTTCTTTACTTTTCACTGGCTACAGATTCAAGTTCCACAAGAAGCCCTTGTCAAAGCAAGAATTCATCAATAGCATCAGGAAGACAATGATGGTGGTGGAGAAAGTCTCAGCTTCTACCCCATCAATTCCCTAAAAAAAAGAAAAATGAAAAAAGAAAAATAAATAAAAATAAAGAGACTCAGGTGAAAACCTCCATGAAACACCTCAGTCACACTGTTGGGTTGAAGACCTCTTGAGGAGGCCTAATGGTGTCGGAAAAAAAGAGAAAAAATAAAAAAGATCTCTCGATGAAAACCTATTTTGAGGCACCCAAAGCAAGCAACTATGATGAAAACCTCTTGGAGGCAGACTAGTTCTTTTCAATATATATATAAAGAGAGAAATGGAAAAACTTTGAAAATGTTGTTTGCAAGTTAGCAGGAGGAGGATCAAAGCAATAAGAGAGCATCAGAAGGACCTATACACTCCATATTTTCATTTCTCCATCCCATATCCTTCATTATCCTATCAATCCCTCCATTTATGAATTCCTCCAGCTCAATTTACACAGGCCTTGTGTTTTCTATAGGATTCCTTGAAAACCTATAGGAAGATCCTGTAGGAATTAAAATGGCATGGGAATCCTATGAAAAGTGACCCTAGAGCAAGGGGATGACCAGCTTGTGTAAAAAAAAAATATATATTACTCCACCACTTCACCACCATGCCTCTCACCATCATGATTACCCATGCATTCATCTGATAAGTCAGTTCCAGAAGGATTACAATTTTTAGAAGAAAAAAAAACAAATAGAATAAGGTGAGAATAGAGGACAAGGGGACAATACCTGAACCCTATACCTCTCACCAATCACTAGACTGTTGAAAATAGCAACAAGAAATGATAAAAATAGAGTATAGAATATTCCAATTTTAATTTGTCCTTGAATTAAAATTGTGAATAAAATTCGACTTTAGTCTCACCAGCTGCTTGAATATAATTAATTAATTCATTACGGATTAATTAGTTAGAGAAATTCAAGTTAGAAGTATTTTTGAAGTCATGCAATAGTTATCCCTTAAATTAAGGAGATTATCCCTTAATTAAGGAGATACTATTGAGTCATATTTGACTTGTAATTAGTTAGTTTAGTTTACTGAGTTAAGTCCAATTAAATTAGTTCCAAACTATTTGAGGAACTAATTGTGAGTTATCAGTCAGTTGATGCATGCATGCACTCAACGATGTGTACTCCAGATAAGTGAAGATTCCCTCATCAGAAACTCATGCATGTCTATTTTGAGAAAGACATAGTTCAGATAAATGTCAAGGACAATGTACTATCAATTGCATGTGTTTTACTATAAAGGAAACTCATGCATGTAGTAAAGGCAAGATTCCTTAGGGATTGCGCAGTTCCGAGAGTGTGTTAGAGCAATGTGTGAGAGCAGTGTTCCACTGGGTGAAGGAGATCATCCCAGAGGAACTGTGAAAGCAAATAGGAGCTTGGAGGGTAGACGAGAAGGCTTGTGAGAAGCTTTGACTACCTGTGAGCATCCAGGAGGATTGTTCTGAGACTTGGCTAGCTATGAGAGCCAAGGCTTTGTATAATTCTGATGTATTTTTGCCTTGTATGATAATACAGATAATGGGGCTTTTAGCTGAGGCTTTCCCCTAAGTATTCCTTATGTTTCATGTGCATTGATTATTCTTCTTTTTGTTATATGTTTTCAGCTCAATCTTTCTCAATCTTTAAGCTTTTGCAAAGCAAATTGATAGTAGAGGTAGGTTATAGTATTTTTCTTTGGTTATATTGCATTATCAGGTTAATCTAAAGTTAGATTTTCTACATGGTCTTAGTGTGAGATTTGTAGACAATTAACAGAATTTCTACATGGTATCAGAGCCAAGTTTATCTAAGCTGTGACCAATATACCGAGAAGATAATTTGATGTTTGAAGTTCGAGGTTGCAGGTGAAAATCGAATTCATATCATACTTCAAGGTTGATCAATGGCATTCTATGGCTTGAGACTCGAATATGCCTTGGAAGGTAAACCAAATTACATGGCATGGAAAGATCACATGGAGGCTATATTAGAAGACAATGTCTTGAAGGATTTCATTGATCAAGAAATTCTAAAGCCAGGTTCAAATAACGCCCAAGAGCTAGCTGAGTGGAAGAAGTGTGTGGTGAGGGCGAGAAAAATAATCCTTGACGAGTTCGAGACCATATTGTCTCTAGTCTCCATGGGAAGTATACTCCATATTAAACATGGAAGACATTGAAGGACCACTACGAGAACAGAAGCGACCAAAGGAAATTGGCGCTCAAGGATAAGCTTCGAAGAATCAAGAAAGAACAATGATACTATTTCCACATATTTGAAAAAGCTCACCACTTGCAGAGATGAGCTTAGTAGTGTGGGAATAACTATTGTTGATGATGATATGGTGAGCGTCGCTCTCCTTGGCCTTCTAAAAAGCTGGAATAGTGACCATGACTTTGTGAATGGAAGGGAGAAATTCTCATACTGGGAATGATTGTGGCTAGATCTCATGCAGGAGGAGATCAGGAGGAGCACTCGAGATGGTTCCTCATCCAAGGATGATGATGAAGAAAATCTGGCCTTAGTGAGTAAGGCAAGGAAAGGGAAGGGGAAGGCGTCCCATTCCAAATCAAATTGTTCTCATGGAGGGAAGAAGGGTGACAAGTCTAAAGTGAAATTCTTTAATTGTCATGATATGTGACATTATGCAACTAATTTCCCATTGAAGAAGTCCAAGAAGGGTTCCTCAGAATGATCAAAAGATGAAGAATTAACCTCTCAGTTCGAAATGGAATTTAATCTCATCGCATGCATAGTGTCATCGATGATGGGTTGTGTTTGGTATCTTGACAGTGGAGCCTCATTACACATGATTGGTGATAAAATTTTATTCAGTAACTTGGAGGAGAAAGGTATAGTGTTTTAGGAGTGGGCACAATTGCTTTTTAGAGAGATCATGGAGCTCCTATCACCTTGACATATGTGAAGTATGTGCATAGACTGAAGAAGAACTTGGTATCAGTTGTGATGTTAGAGGAAAAAGGCTAGGATGTTGTATTTAGTAAAGGAAAGGTGTTCCTTACACACATCACCACGAGATAGGTGAAACATATCGGTTCACGAGTTAAGAACTTGTATTCTCTTGAGGTTCAAGATGCATGCAAAGCCTTGAGGAGCAAGGCAAATGTTAGAGACTTGGTGGTTGAGAGGGAGAGTAAATTACCCTTCAACATGTAGTCCTAGAAGAAGTATCAGATGATTGTGGAGGAGCCACAATTGGAGAAGTGGGTAGAGGGATCGCATGCAGCGATACCTCCAGCTATGAGGTCAGGTGATGTGAAGTGATAGTCTAAATAAGGGTGAAATTGGGCAGGGCCCATTGAGAGGTTTTATCTCATGGATCGTACCTTGCTACGGGAGCCCAAAGTACATAGTAACGGGAGGAATCAATGGGATTGATGCAGTCAGAGATTAAAGTGATAGAGGATAGAGCAGTCAGATACTAAAGAGTGTGGAGAAGGATTAACAATAGTGCAGAAAGGCATAGTCAGCAGAAGCGCAAAGTTTTCAGTGGATAGAGGTAATAGTAGTCAAAGACTTTGATGACAAATGCATTAAAATTGTGAATTAAAATTAGAATTTAGTCTCACTCACTGCTTGGAAATAATTAATTAATTCATTATGGATTAATTAGTTAGATAAATTCAAGTTAGAAGTCTTTCTGAAGTCATGCAATAGTTATCCCATAAATTAAGGAGATTATCCCTTAATTAAGGAGATAAGATTGAGTTATATTTGAGTTGTAATTAGTTAGCTCAGTTTTGCTGAGTTCAGTCTAGTTAAATTAGTTTCAATCTGTTTGAGGAACCAATTGCGAGTTATCAGTCAGTTGATGCATGCATGCACTGAACCAGTGTACTCTAGATAACTGAAGATTCCCTCATCAGAAACTTATGCATGCCTATTCTGAGAAACACCTAGTTGAGCTAAATGTCAAGGACAGTGTAATATCAATTGCATGTGTTTTCCTATAAAGGAAACTCATACATGCAATCAAGACAAGGTTCCTTGAGGATTGCATAGTTTTGTAAGTGTGTTAGAGTAGTGTGTGAGAGCAGTGCTCCATTGGGTGAAGGAGATTATCCCAAAGGATCTAGGAAAGGAAATAGGAGCTTGGAGGAAGAGGAGAAGGCTTGTGAGAAGCTTTGATTGCCTGTGAGCAGCCAGGAGCATTGTATTGAGAGCTAGCTAGCTAAGAGAGCCAAGGCTTTGTATAATTCTGATGTATTTCCACTTTGTATGATAATACAGATAGTCGGGTTTTCAGCTGAGGCTTTGCCCTGAGAATTTTATGTGTTTCATGTGCATTGTTATTCTTCTTCTAGTTATATGTGTTCAACTCGATCTTGCTCAATCTTTAAGCTTATGCAAAGAAAATTGATAGTATAAGTAGGTTATAGTATTTTTCTTTCGTTATATTGCATTATCGGGTTAATCTACACTTAGATTTTCTATGGTCTTAGTGCAAGAATTGATTTGTACAGAATTTGTAGGAATTACAATGGCATGGGAATCCTAAGAAAAGTGACCCTAGAACAATGCGATGACTAGCCTATGTAATAAAAAATAAAATGTTAATCCACCACTTTAGCACCATGCCTTTCACCATCATGACTACCCATGCATTCATCCAATAAGTCAATTCCAAAAATATTACAATTTTTAGAAGAAAAATAAATAAATAGAAGAATGTGAGAACAGAGGACAAGGGGACAATACATAAAGTCTATACCTCTCACCTACCAATCACTAGACCTCTTCTATACCCATGACAAAAATCCCCATGGTCCAGAAGTGAAAAAGGAATGAAGTGTTTAGGGGAGAGGTAGCTACATGACATCCTGTAGGTTTCTTGTAGGAAATCCAGTAGTATCCCATCCCACAAAATGAAATTTCACAGGTTGTAGTCATCTTCAGTATAGAGATCCCAATGTTAAGGAAGCTCTTGTAGAGCTTAGCAACAGTAGCAGGATCATCAACATCATTCTTCAGTACCTGCACATCAAACCAAACAAGCATCAAAGGAGGCCAATAAAAAAAATAAAAAAATATGTAGAAAATAAAAAGCAAAGGGACATCATTCTCGAACAAGCGGCATTATCAAGGCATCTTACCCAGAGGTATGTCATCTTGATTAAGCTCTCTCGTTAGCATAATATGATAAAAAATGTAGGATTGTGTAAGAGTTGGTTTTATAAGAAAAGGTGGCCAATTAACTTGGCGACCTTTAGCTAGTTGACAAGGAGAATATAGTTAGCTCACTCCACACATGGCAGTCATCAAATCAGAAGAAAAATGATATGAGGTGAAAAATGGTTAAGTGACGGATGATCGAAGCGGGAGATGATTATGAGGTAAGGAGGAATGATGGAGTGGTAGTGGGACCAATTTCCAAAAGTAGGTGCTCGTACTTAGGTAGCCATCACACCATCCCACAAAATCACTTATATGAGGAAATAAAACATTGATTTCCATGCAAAGGATGCATTAACAATCTCGAGGATTCATCGAAGCAAGGTTGCTCTCGGCTTTTGAAGTAGTGTCTACAAGAAAGATAGTGAGCATTTTTCAGCATAGGAGAATCTATAGGATCCTATAGGAAAGCCTATAGGGAGACCTACATGATATAGATAAAGAATCTACAGGATTCTCAGTGCCCATTTAGAGAGGAAATATCAAAGGTTTGCTTCATTAGGCAGTAACCAAGAGGTAGGAGTTATACCATCCCACATTTTCCAGTTAAAAAACTATAAAAAAATCCTCCATTTGGTTAAGGAAATTGTAGTCTAGGAGAATTATACTATAGAGTTGTCATTTAAAAGCTCTCACCCACTAGAATTTGAAATTATACCCATACAAGCCTTCACAATTACCAGAGAAAAAATTACAAGGGGATTTAACAAGAGGTAACCCACAAACACAATAAGAATTCATTAACACCCTCTTGTAGTAGAAACCTTCACAAGGCACAATTGGATGGGTTTCTTTGAATCAATGAGGTGAAACGATGATGAGGTGGCTAGAGACTTTGCTCTCTCATTCATACCACTGACTAGGACCCATGCCACGACTGTGGTGAAAGGATTCTTAGTAGAAATCACCCCTGAGGTTGTAGGCAGAATCACCATTCTTCCTTTAGGGTTGCCTTGGAGAAAGGAAGATAAGGGTAACATCACCCTTGCAAATAAGAAATTATTTTTGGAAGTGGAGGAGGTAATGGAGGACAAAAATAGGGTCAAAAGAGAAATCCTTCCATAACCTTGGAATGAAATTAGCTACCACCTCATTAAATATATATCATGTGAAAGAAGATACAATGTGGTGTATGGATACCATTTCAGGCTTCTCCAAGAACTGAGATTTGGATCAGACACACCTCCTCAAAAAAGACTAAGTATACCCTATGTTCTTCTTTAATCAGTGATAGATATGAGCGTCAAAGTATAAGAAAGGGAAAGCTAGTTGGTAGCTATGGCCAGTTTATCCTTAGAGGAAATCTAGTGTAGGATGCCAACAAATTCTTATGCCTTGTATCTTAAGGAGCAGTGGCTAAAGTTCCAGACAAAGAATTTAGCACAGTGAGGCACTCCACCCTTCCAAGACTATAGGCAATTCATTGATCTCTGTGATAAAAGCACCCTCGCGGATAGAGGTAAAATGTTTGATTTTTACCTGCACAACTTGGCCCTGATGGATTTGAATGTGTGGGACCCAAATTCAAAAATTGGGGACTTGCAATTGATGGCCCTAGCATTATGGATGAATCATGAGGAGGAAAGAGTTTCAAAAATGAAGAAAGTAATGGCAAGATAAGAGACAGAACCCCTCATGATAAGATCTGAGCAATCAAATCCAATGGCTATCATCAACGCCCACAACCTGATTGCAACTGATCTTAATCTAACACCTAGGTACCTTACTGCACAAGAACAAGCAATCAAACACTTTGAAGACATGTTCAGTCTGTTAAGAGATGAAAACATGAAAGCTTCCTAGAGGAGATGGAACACCTCGCCCTATAGCCTGAAAATTAGAGAATACCATTCCCCTCATAGAATGAGAGAGGCAATAAAAAGAAAACACATGTACAAGAAAGCTCTACAAAGACTCAAAGTCAACTGGATTGGCTTGAGGCTTAGTCTACCACTGCTCTTAGGAATGTTGGAAAGAAGGAAGGAAGAGGAAGAAATAAAGTAGTGGGAAGAAATAGAGAGGAAGGCAAGATTCAATTCATAGGAAGAGGAAACTACAACATAAGCATGGGATGTTAGGGAGGCCACTAGGGCAATGAAGGACATGGATATAGATTGAGTTTCTTAGAAGATGAGAAACACTTTTAGTAGGGGGGTGATGCTGAGCCTCATCATTGGTTAACTATATGGACCTTAATACACCTCCAAGATTATTTAAATCAACTCTTCTCATAATTCCTTACATATTTTCATTATATTTTGCTTAATGGGATGAGTAAAAGTAAGATGTTATGTCTAGTAGACTAATGTGCATTGATTGTAGGTTTTTGAGAGAAAATCTGTAGGAATTTACAGGGTAAGTTCCTCAGAAAGAACACCAAAAGGACACCGCTCACAACCAGATCTCAAATCAATACACCAGTATTTTTGACGTGGTTAAAACCCTCAAAGAGGGAAATAGTCCATGGCCTGAGCCAACGTGGTCACTTCAGGCAATTTATTAATCAAAGAATGAAATTTTACATAAGCTTTCTCTCATAGATGGATTACCCAAACAATGAACCTCTATGCGCTCTAAATAGAACTCATGGACCAATCGGGTGTCAAGCCACGGATCAAGTGTCGGTAATACCGAGGAGAGAGTGAACCATCGGATCACTACATATCATGACCGTTGGATTATAAGTTACAAAATGTACAACGGTAAAGAAACACACTTTACCTAACTCTATACCTAACTCTATACTAGACCAAGTTGAACTTAACTATTTCCTATGTGTCAGAATATCCTAACATCCCCCCTTAAGAACAACTTGGCATAGGATTGAAGGATTTACAAATATGACACAATAGGAGAAGGAAGGAGGCACTAGAGCCTATCCCCCCTTAGAGACAACTTCCTGAACTCCAACCATAAATCGAAGTTTAGTAAACTTTTCCTCTGTGAGAGCCTTTGTAAAGATGTCTGCAACTTGATCATCTGTTGAACAATATTGAACTTCAAGAACATGGTCATGAATGAGCTTTCTGATGAAGTGCATGTGTAGTTCAATGTGTTTTCTACGTTGATGTTGAACTGGCTCTTTGCATAGTTGAATGGCACTTTGATTATCAAACCAAAGTGTATTTGGATGTTGCTGCTGAAAGCCAAGCTCTGGTAGGATCTAACGAAGCCACAAGGCTTCCTTACTAGCTTCTACGGCACCACGATACTCTGCTTCTGCTGAAGAAAGAGAAATGGCACCTTGTTTCTTCCAAGCCTATGTAATAGGTCCTGAACCAATAGTGAACACATAACTGGCAGTAGACTTCTGATCATGAGGGTCACCAGCCCAATCAGAATCAGTGAAACCAACCAATAGAGGAGATGCTCTGGCACTGTAATGAATTCCAAACTAAATTGTACCTTGAACATAACTAAGTATTCTTTTAGTTGCTTTCCAATGACTTTCACATGGGTTTTGCATTAACCGAGCAACAAGGCCAACAACAAAGGAAAGGTCAGGACGTGTATGGGTTAAATACAAAAGTTTTCCTACAAGTTGATGGTATAAGGTAGCATCAACTTCAGGGGAAGTACAAGTGACTGAAAGTTTGACTCCAGACTGAAAGGGAGAAGGGGCTAGCTTACAATCTTCCATGTGAAAATGACGAAGAATATCACAAGCATACTTGGACTGGGAAAGGGAAATACCCTCCTTGGATTGCAAGACTTGAAGACCGAGAAAATAGTGTAAGTGTCCTAAGTCTGTCATTTCAAATTTCTTTTTAAGGCTGGACTTCACATGGTTTATAAGGTTGGGATCACTACCAGTAAGAATAAGATATCAACATAAAGAACAAGGATGATAAGAGAGTTTCCCACTTTCTTGGTGTAGACAATATTGTCAGAATGACACCTAGAAAAGCCAGATTCTAAAAGAAAGCTATCCATTTTGGCATACCCAGCCCGAGGAGCTTGCTTGAGACCATAAAGAGATTTCTTAAGTCGACATACAAGGCTGGAGTCTGTTTGGATGAAGCCAATGGGTTGTTCCATATAGATTTCTTCATGCAAGTCCCCATGCAAGAAGGCAGATTTAACATCCATCTGATGGACTTCCTATTTTAAAGAGGCAGTAAGGGAAAGAACAAGGCGGATAGAGTTCATTTTGGCAACAGGGGAGAAGGTTTCAGTGTAGTCATGCCTTCAACCTGTGAAAAGCCCTTAGCAACAAGACGAGCTTTATGTTTATCAACTTTCCCATCTGGTCCATACTTGGTTCTGTAAACCCATTTACATCTGACAAGTTTGCGTCCCTTTGGTAGAGGAACAAGATCCCATGTATCATTTGCCAACAATGAATGATATTCTTCATTCATAGCTGCTTCCCAATGTGGATGGCCTGAAGCTTCTGCAAAACTGTCAGGATCATGATTTACTGGAGCTTGAGCCAGTAAAGAAGAGGCTCTTTCAAACTGAGAATGTGTACGACGCTGATCTGTAGGATCACCGGCAAGATCACCTGCTGCATCTCGAGTAGCTTGGACCCATTTTGGAAGTGAAGGAGCTGAAGGAGCTGAAGGAGCTGAAGGATGATCCTGAGAAAGTGAGGGAGGATTGTCATCCTCACTTTCATCATCTGAAGAAGAAATATGTTCAAAGGTAGAAGAGATAGAGAGAGGTG
>APFE031591345.1:47616-76932 GCA_000404065.3 Pinus taeda
ATTCATCCAATAATTCATCAATGATAGGAATGGGAAACTTATCTTTAATAGTGAGCTTGTTGATCTCCCTATAATCCGGACACATGCACCATGATCCATCCTTCTTGTGAACCAATACTATTGGAGCAAAGAAATAACTTTGACTCAGTTGAATTATACTAGCCTCTAGCATTTCTGCAACCATATGTTCAATTTCACTCTTTTGGTCATAGGGATATCTGTATGGCCTAATGTTTGGAGGAACACTTCCTGGAGTCAGATGAATAGCATGATCATGATCAAACATACGTGGGAGACCTTTGGGAGTGTCAAATACCTTGGAATTATTGTCCAAGACTTTTTTGAGATTTGGAGAAATAGATGATTCCAATGTGGAAACCTCTAGCGAACATAATTGTGCAATTACACCTCTTTGTTCATTTTTTAGAAGCTTTGTCATACCATTAGAGCTGATTACCTTTCCCGGTTTCCCTACAATACCCCTTAATTCAACTTCCTTACCTTCCACAGAAAATTTCATGAAAAGTTCTTGAAAATTAAAAGCTATTGTACCCAAGGATTGTAGCCATTCGACTCCTAGTACAACATCAGCACCTCCCATTGGAATGGAAAGCATTGGGCTAGTCAATACATATTCTCCCATGGATAGCTTGATATTATGGCACTTTCCAGAGAAAATTATTGTTCCTCCATTTGCAACCATCACTTGACACTCTGGTGCTCGATATAAGAAGCAATTCAATTCTTTTGCTACCTTACAATGAATAAAATTGTGGGCACTTCCTAAATCAATCAACACTATTACCTTTTTCTTCTTGATTTATCCTTTTATCTTGATGGATTGAGGAGTGGTAATTCCTGCCAATGCATTACAAGATATGGTCGAATTCATTTCTTCTTTACCTAGGCTTTGTTCTTGGAGCATATCCTCTTCTTTTGACCTTTCTTACTCCTTTTCTTCTTCCTCTTCACAATCTGTGTAGAATAATTTCTTCTCAGCACACTTATGACCTTTAGTGTATTCACTATCACAATTGTAATAGAGCCCTTCTGCTCTTTTTTCTTCCAATTGTTGTGGTGTCAACCTTATAGGTTGTGGAAGACTAGGGGCAACAACACTTCCGTCTTTATAGTTGTGAATGGTATGCTTCCTGGTTACCATAATTTTGCTTTCCATTTTTCTTGCTAACTTGAATGCCTTCTCTAATGAATCAGGTTCCCAAAGGCGAACATCATGTCAGATATTATCCTTTAGAGACCCTATGAACACATCAATCCTATGCTCCTCTAGAATATATTTTACCCTTATGTTCAATTTTTGGAACTCCTCAATGTTCTCCATTATTGAACCCTTTTGTTTGAGACTTATCAACTAGCTAAAAAAAGTTTTGCTTTTTGTATCCTCATAATGTGCTATCAATTCTTCCATAAAAATTGCCCAAGTAATAAATTATTTATGAGAGAAAAGCCATTGATACCATACAAAGTAATTTGGTTCCAAATATAAAGTTGTAATACGTACCTTTTGTGTGTTTTGCACATTATTGAGATCGAAAAATTGCTCCATCTGTAATATCCATGTTGTGGGATCCTTGCCATCAAACTTACTCATATTGATTTTTGGAATATAGTGGGTCTTCGATCCCACATTAGATTCTATGATATCATGATTAACATTTCTTTTGTTCGCATCATGAGTTTCCTTTACTACCTTTTCACCATTAGTAAGTATTTCTTGTAGAAAATTTGTCAAATCTATCTTCAAATCTGCCATGCCTGTCTTCAAATTTGTGTTCAAATCTATCTTCAAATTTTCCATCTTAGCTTCCATGCCATTGATATTAGCTTCCACGCCATTTATCTTAGCTTCTATTAACTTTTGTGAGAGTGACATTTGTTGCACTTGTTCTGGTAATTTTGATATATCATGTAGCATTTCTTCCTCTTCTTCATGAGTCATGCTAGAGCTTTCAGGTTCCTTACTAGGTGTTTGCATTTTCTTTCCTTGGGGCATCAGTTACCGATAATAATTATCTATTATTCCCTTTGAATTCCTTCAAAATATTTTTTCAAACCAAGCTTAAGCAAGAATTTAAAAGAATCTACACACCTTTTTTCAATTTGTAGGAGATTGATATTGCCTCTGATGTATCTCTGTACATTCAAATCATCCAGTTCTAAAATTATGACCTATAGTAGCCCTCTATGTCCTATTTCTAATGCCACCAATCTGATCCAAATTGGATTCTCCAAGGAAGAGTTGTGCGAAATCTGCCACAGTGACCTGATTATAGACTAGTTCAATAGAGCAAACTTGTACGACGTGCCACGAGTCGCTTTTTTGACCTCTGGCTCTACAAAATATACACAAGAAACTATCGCCCATCCTCTTTCTATATATTCTAACGAAATTTCAATCCGATGCTCACAGAGAAGTTTATGACGATTTTCCCTAGTTCACATGTTTGGAATGTAATTCAAGAGTCTACAAAAAGACCAACTTCCTCAGATCATATCTCCGCAAATATAACGTAAAAATCTCTGAAATTTGGACTTGAGCTTCTGCGCGATGTCTTCTCAAATGGGTTTTTATTTTAGCTTCTGAAACTATGCAGAAAAAAATTTATAGTGAAAATTCCAAGATGAACGGTTTGGAGCAGCGAAACCCTAGAATCCAAAGCTCTGATACCAAATGTTATGAAACCAACTGCAAGAAAGATAGAAAAGATAGATCAACACCTTATAATTTAGCCTCTTTAAGGGGGAAACCTCCTTTACATTACATAACTAAACAATTCTTGGATGATACAAATGAAAAAACCTCCTTTCTATATATAGGAGTCTAAGGAGTCACAATATAACCCAACTGACCTAATAATAATAATATAAAGCCACAAAAATAACAATAGAGGGATTCTATGGGGCACAGTAATAACAATATGGGGACAATAGGGGCATAAAAATATTAATAAGGAATGCAACTACAATAGTAATGGGGTAATAACTAGTATTATAGGGACCCAACATGCGCCTCTCCTTCAAAAAAGTGTTGTCCTCAACGCTTGAGTAGTTTTGGATGCTTCTGTATAAAATTTTCATCCTCCCACGTGGAATATTTAGCAGATAAGTTCTTCCACTTGATAAGATACTCCAAAATTGATCGATTTCGTAGCTGTTGTGTTCTTGTTTCTGTGACTGCTTCTGGTTCCAATATAATTTTTCCTTCCTCGTCAAGTTCTGGAAATATTGTTTGAACTGGAAGCTTGTCGCCTATAACCTTATTTAAACATGAAACATGGAAAATTGGGTGCAATTGAGAAGTTGCAGAAAGCTCCAATTTGTATGCCATCGTACCAACATAGGGTATAAACATGCTAGCAAACACAACAAGGGAATTGACAAGCTGATTTTTAACTCTAGGGATGTATGAGATATAAAAATAATCAAAGGAATATTTAAGTCTCCATACCTCATCTCTGTATGCTTTCAGCGTTGGATGCAGCTTGAAATGTTTTTTTCACTTGCTCAATGATAAGATTAGAATCCCTAAACACCTTTATGTTCTTGATTCCTCTATCTTTAGCTACGTTAAAGCCCAATATTAGAGCCTCGTACTCTGCTATATTGTTAGTGACATGGAAAGCCAAGTTAAAAGATAGATGTGTGCTTTTTTGTTTTGGAGAAATCAACACCACCCCTGCTCCTGTAGTTTCCCTAGAACATGATCCATTAAAGAACATTTCCCAAACCTGAATTCCTTACTCTCCCTTAGCCTGATTCACTCGTTTCTTGAGCTGCAATGAGGCCTTCTGGGATTCTTCAATTTGGAGGATACATGCTCCAAAATCGGTGTCCACAGCATAGATGGGATGATTGGAAGGATTCTTCTCATCACTGATGATGTATGTCAACTGTGCTTCTCTGTACAATCTCCTACTTTCCCCTCCAAAAACTGGGATAGTGGCATAAGATAAATCATTCTGTAATGTCCCACCTAGTCTCTTAATCCATCCTCTGGAGAACAGCATGCCAAACTTGGGAGGGACATCTGCTACCAAAATATCCATAACCATGCTCTTCATGGGAAGCTGAGTTAAGGTAATAGCTAAATATTTGATTAATCCTAGACATTTCACCTTCCTTGAATCAAATGAGAATAAATCATGATATGGTCTGGTGATATCAAGGCCTAACTCTTCCATGATAGCTTTGGCCATGAGATTTTGGCTTGCCCCTATCTCTAGCAGGAAATTGTGGAGGATTTTGTCATGAATGGTCAAGGAGATATAAAATTATGGGGAGCTATCTTCAGCAGGTTCAGTCATTGGACTAAGCACAACTACAGGCTTATCCTCTTGCAAATTAACATAGTTAGCGGGGACTTGCATGGCTTTCAGCTCAAGAGCATCAAGGATAGGCTTTCTAAAAACTTCACTCTTTACAAGTTCTGTTAGAGGCACATATATTTTTAACTTCTAGACTTCTGATTCAAAGTTGAAAGGGGAAGGTGACTTGTCAAGACCTCTTACCTCTTGAGCTGGTGCTTTGAGGATGACTCGATCAGCTACTGGTCTTTTCTGTTTTATATTCTGTTTCTCTGTTGGGACAACAACTTTTTGGGTAGGATTCTCATTGACATTGTTTGATTTTGACCTCGGATTGTATCTTTGTTGTTCACCAGTCTACAGAACAGCCTCTCTGTCCCACTCTTGACTGGTTTGGTCTTGTAGTAATGATTCTTCATAGGTAGCCAATGTCAAAAAGGCAGCACTACCTTTATCTTCCATGCAATGAATTTCATCCTCTTCTTCAAACTGTTCCTCCTCCATGACTACATTCTGGAAAGGAGCCTTAACTCTTTGCTCTTCATTTGCTTCTTTACCACTCTGAATGATCTACAATTGTTCATTTTCTCTTCTAAATGGATTTGGATTTCTTGGAGCAAATGCATTGTGAAGCGTTGTCTTTCCTGAGCTCTGCTCAACCTTCAGCTCGGATATCTCAGTAGCCAATGACTCTATCATCTTAGGCATTTTATCTAATTTAGGTTCTAAAGATGAAGTAGAGGAAAAAGAAGCCTCACCTCTATGCCTCCTTCTGTTTGCATAAACTTTAAGTTTTTCTGCATCCATAACATTAGATTCCACCTCGAGGGCTGCATCTTACATTTCAGCTAGAGTAGCACATCTTCTTTCTCTCAATAATAGGCAGAAATCAGAGTCAAAAGCATTGACATAAGTGAGTTTGGCAAAGATGGGAGTTGGATTTACTTCAGCTGGTATCTTACTATACATATGATTGAATCTTTTATTAAAATCAGGCAATGATTCCCCATTTTCCCTCTTGAGGTTTCCAAACTCTATATGGTAACATAGCAAGTCTTTTTTATCTTCCCAATGCTTCAAAAATACATCATCTAATGCTTCAATGTCTACTATAGACCTATGGGTCAATTCTCTGAACCACTTTCTAGCCTCTCCATCAAGGCTCTTGAAAAACAGTCTCATCCACACATCATCCTCATTGATATCTGGGTTATCAGCATAACTATTAAGAGATTCAAGGTGTTCTTCAACTGTTACTCCCTCTGTACTAGTGAACTTCAGCATATATTTCTGATACTCTCCAGCAGGCATGGCATTTAAAGGGACAGGCAAGACCAGGGGTCCATACCTAGAAGGTATGATTCTTTCCATCTTCGTCAATGCCTGTTGGCCTGCCATGACTGGAATGTGTGGAAAGACACTGGTAGGTTGGGTGGTAGGAAGTAATGAAATAGATGATAGAGACAAAGGAATATGATGGATTGTATGAGAGGCTTTCATTGGACTGAGGTCCAAAAAGAAACTAAATGAACAAGGAGCTTTATGAGTCTCTGAGGGTATTTCTTCACTAACAATGCTAGGCTCTATATCTTCAAACTGTATATTCTTAGTTATAGGCCCTTCTTGCAAAGATACATAAGGTTTTTTAGGCTTACCTGATCCTAATGCTCCTTTCAGTGATGTTTTCCTCTGCTTAACAATCTTCTCAGGGGCAAGCATTGGGTCAGCTGGTGATTTTTGAGGATTTCTCCGGGTATGCCTCACAAACTGAGCCAGAACTGTAATGTGGAGTCGCCACTAAGTTGATCCTCCAGTAGAGTTGCCAGATAGATGATTACAACCAGAAATTTGTCTAGGCTTTGTCTATCATCAAAGCTGGAACTGTGTCATTTTCCCAGGGAAGCTGAGCTTCAATCTCCTCTCCCTGGCAATGGCGCCAATTAATGTTATTACCCCAAGAAAATCTCCTAGGTTGTAGCTCGAAGATGCTCGGAAACATATAAATTCAACTTATTGTTGCAAATGGATGAATGGAAGGAACGATGCTTTTTCAAGCTAGATAACCACTTCTACTATTCTTAACTCTAGACATGTGTGAACACCCCCAGACTATAAGGCTTTAGACCACCAATTATTCACAGTTCAAAGATTGGGTGAATATGGAGAATACTAACCACACCAGCAGATGCAAAAGACCTTGAGATGGTTGGATGCAACCAGTAAAGAGGTCTAAAAATCTAATTCCCTAATGTACGGATAGGATTACAACTCTCTGGCACTAGGTGAAAATAAAAATGAATAACTCATTCACTAATACATATAAGACTTTAACATAGAGATAGGATGACAGCTCCTCTAATGCTAAACATCAAGAGTTCAGGAAAACAACGTATCACGAACAGTCTGGAACAAAAGAAGAATGGAAGGTGAGTAAATAATAGAAAAAGAAGCTTGTATTAGCTGAAAATGAAGATGAGACACTGCAAGTATCAAAGTAGTTACAGTCTCCAAAAGTTGAACCTTACATCAAAACATCAACCATCAACCATCAACCTTGATTACATCTTGTTTCTGGGTATATATAGAGTTTCATTACAATGGTGCTTAGCCATTCTAAGTATGGAGGGTTCATAATTGACCACCAACCACATTTAGTTTCCTGATGGAGCTTCTGAGTGCGATTGCTTGCTGTAGTGGATCAATCTGATCTTTTCTTGTGCTTTGTTGTCCTCTCGGGCAGGTGGAGTGTCATATATGATGGAATTTCATAACTCGTTAAATGAAATTATCTGCTCGACCTCTGTCATCTTCCTTCTCGACCATACTACTTGTTGAATGTGGTTTTTGAGGAGTAATCACAACTGAAACTCTTGAGCCAATCACTTTCGTCCTTCAGGGGCACGAAATGGTCAGGGACGTGGACTGCGTGGTTGATCAACGAGCTGGATGAGGGAGAAGGGTTAGCCATCGGATCGGGAGGATAGACGGTAGAGATAACTTGGTGGGGAATATCGAAAGAAGTGGGAGCGAAATGACCATGGGCCGCTGGATCTCGGCAGATAGATCCAATGGTCGTTGGGCGGTGGAAGCATACAAAGGTTGGAAGGTGCGGACAGGTGGTAAGCGGTATTGATCACACCGTGTTGGGGAGTTTGGTGGTAAAAGGGTGCGGCACATGATACCACTCATACTGTGACACGTGGCCGTGGAGGGGAGGGGAAAAGCACCCTCCATTACATGTTAAATCGGCATTACTTCGTAGGCGCGGGGAGAGTGGACGTTGTCCGATCGCGATGGGGCTGATCAGACAGAGGAGGAGTAATCATGTGAGTTGCTTTATCGGGCATGACAATGGTCATCAGATTGGGTTTTTTGGTAGTTTTGGGTATTTACATATGGCAATGTGCAATTGCGATCAGATTGCATCGCAATATCGCATCGGTAGAAGCCAAGGGGCGCGTCCTTTATACACACATTGATGCGATTTGCAATAGTGATTAAACCTGGACCTGATAAGGGAATTAATCATTCTTAGGACTGATGAAGGGAGAATGAGGAGTGCAAGGGAAGGAGAAGGTGACCATTATGAGCCTCTTTTGTGCAGAACTATACGGCCAAGCTTGTATTTGATCCTCAAATTATCAAAATATGTAGCAGAGCTAACAGATGTAGTGCAAGAGTTTCAACAGTGTAGGGAGATATCATGAAAAACACCCCCAATCGACCTCATCCATCCATGATCATCAAAATCCATTAAGTCCCTCACCCAATTCATCATTCCATAAGAACAACTTTCCAGGGTTGGTGAGAAAATCCAACCATCTTACAACCTCTATTTTGAGCTTTGAAGGAGTCATAGCCACTCTCTTGCCTTATTTATCCCACCATTCAACTTCTCTAAGGCCTAAACTACCTTCCAAATGACTGTTATGGCTCTGGGATGGATCCTATGGGAGCATTAGGACATCCTATAGAATGACCTGTAGTGGCCTGTTTTGAGGCCAAATTGTGGAAAATGCATCTAGAAAGATAAGAGAAGACCCCTACTTTCCTCCTAATCCATCTGACCTTCCACCACCATCTCTAACCCATCTACCACATCACTAAGAGGATTTAGAATTCACCTTTTCACACAAAAAAGACAAAAAGGGAAAAAGGAGTTATTGTGTTCATTTACATGCACAATAGTAGAGTGTTTGGTTATTTCAGCTTGCATGCCTAGGATAGTAGGATTACACACATGTTAATTTAACATTATTTTGAAGAAAAGCATCTTAGAAGTTAGTTAGATGAATGGTGTGTTTAAGGATTTGATTTTAGTATTTCCTTACTACAGTAGACAAGATTTCATCTAGTGAAAATCTCGCTTTGCCTCATTGGTAACCAAGCTTCTTCTAAATCAATAGAAGGCTAGTTTAAGAAACCATAGTGGTCTATCACCAACTTATCAATGAAAAAGAGTGGACCCATAACATCTTCTTGTGTATACAACACTATCACCTTCAAGTTTGTATGAACCCTAGGTTGAGAAAGCAAAGTTGGTAGCCCCAAGAGTTGCAACATTCTTGCTACCATATTGGTGCTCATTAGAGTGATTTTTGGTATAGGTTTGTTCTCCTGTGTTTTTGTTATGTTGTGTTGAATTTTGAACATAATGTTTGGACTTATTTTATGTTTATATTTGCTGATTGTATGAGTTGTTCTTTCAAATGTGAGTGGCAAAATAGTGGCTCTTCACACATCCATAGGTTTCTATGGTTGTCTGGATCTCATTATATGGAGGGAATGGATTGTTCAAATGCTTTGAATGTCGATGTAGCAAAGGGTCTTTTGAAAAATATGTGATAGATTGGAATCCACATGGCATACATCGTCAAAATTTCATGATACCTAGAATTTTAAATGATGATCTATGCCTCTTAAATACCCAACAATTATTTTCCTACAACGTTGAAGAATATTATGAGCATTTGGTCAATCGAATGAAGAGACACACAAAATGCAGTGTATATTCGTGTTTGAGGAAGAAGAGGTTGATCCTTTGTTGTCGTTATGGAGCTCCATGGTAGGTTCATTCAAAGTTGAGTTTGTATGCAGATGAAAAAGGGAAAAAAAATATATGTACCCACTCGGATAGAATTTATAGGCAACAGGGAGATGATCCTAGGCAGACATCTTTTCGTAAACCTTTAACAAAGATAAGAAATGTGAAGATTTTTTGAATGATTGGGACCTTCTTATGACACGTGTTGATAAATTCTTGCATCACAAGGAAAAGGTTTTATTTTATTCTTCAATACACTTATTTTCAATGAATGATCTTATTATTTGCATAATCCCGAAATGCTCAAATTCTTGAATTACCTAGTTGCTAGATGTGTTGTGGAATGTGCTAGGAGATTGGATATTATTGATAGTGATGATGATGTATTGGATCTTGAGGTCTTGTTGTGTCTTGGTTAGTGTGTCATGCTTATGTGTAATTTGTGCGTGGATGTTGGTTTGGTAAATGGTGTTGTTGCGTTTGTAGAATATATCATTTATTCACCTCATACACATCTGCCTCAACTTCGACAGTTTGATACAATTAGTTTTTAGAAGTACACTCGTGTTCCATTTGACAATGATTTTCATAATGTTGTGCCCATAATGCCTATTGTTAGAGGGAAGATTAGACAAATTCCTTTAGAAATGGTGTTGTGCTTGACTATACACAAGTCGCAAGGTATGACTTTGCAATGAGCCACTGTAGATATTGGAGATAGAGAGAGGCATGGTTTGACATTTATAGCTATATCGAGAGTGGTATCAATTGATGGTTTATGGATTTCACCACTTTTTCTTATCATCGTTATGCAAAAATGCAAAATAGGGCTTATGTTACACTCACGAAAAAAAAGGAGGAGTGATTGAAGTATATATCATTTTGAGTTTTTTTATCTGGAATTGAGTTCACTGTTGTGGTAAAGCAGTTGGAAATTCTATTAATGGTTTATGTTTCTCCCTAACATGATTTAGTTATTATTTTTGGCTTTTTCTATTTAAGTTGTCATATTGAATGCTTGAAAAAAAATCAGGTGTGTTTTAGGTTTCATATACCTTGGGTTTGTAATCTTTGTCCCTTGGGTTTAATATAATTCCCTTGGGTTTACAATGCATTGATTTTGTACTATTGATCCCTTTGGTTTATTATTTCTTACCATTTGTGATATTTATCATACGGTTTATATATCTTTTTTTATATTATCAATTTGTTACATTTATTAATATTACGGTTCATATTTGAAGGGTTTAATGTTATTTGAATGGTTTAGTGTTTCTACATTCCTTTCAGAAAAAGATTAATAGTTCTATATAATTGTTGTTGTTTCTTGCAATTTTTTATGTAGTGTGAAGATTTCTTTGTCTTTCTTTCTAATAATTTAAATATATTTCTTTATTGATAAATTCAATCAATTGAGCATTTCAAAGATATTGCATAGGTCTTTGCTTTGTTGGTTGACTTATGGTTGTTTGATTGGTTTAATTTAGCCTATTGCTGCTACCTTTTCTCCTTTGTTTTAAAGCTCTTGCATTTGTGGTCGTTAAATTTTTTATGGGTTTTAAAGAAAATATATAAGGGTTTATATACCCTCGTATAGTTATAATGTCATTTTTTCTTTTTCCTCTCTTTATTTTGAATTGTATTATATTTATGTTCAATAAATTATTTTTTCACAGTAAAAGCGAATACAAAAATGAAAAACATAAAGCTATTTTGTATCTCTATATATTTGTTTCTTTCATTCTTTATGTACTAATTTTATTTCTATCATTTTGTCATTGAAATGTAGATATGGAAAAATATGATGGCACTTATTACATTTAAGAGATCAAATATATTGTTGCAACCATAAGTTTTGTTTCGTATATTTGCAAAAGGCTAGATAAGGAACATAGCTTCCATCCTTGTTTTATTGATGAGCATATTTGTGTCTTGGATGTAATGAAATCATATGTGCAAATGTTATATCGTTTTCATGTAAGAGAAGCTGGGAGGGAAAATAGAAGGGATTGGTTGGAAAACATTAAGTATCATGACCTTTATCCTATTGATTTGAGTTGGTGTTAATTTTTTCGTTCTTCAAGGTGTGTTTCGAATGAGACTTGCGTGAAATAGTTGTGTTATGGTTGAGTATTTGGATTTCATTTCGGTTTTACATTTTATACATGTTAGGATATGTGAAATAAATCTCTATCTATATATATATTTCAATAAAATGTCAATAAATCTTTTTTTTTTTAGTTTAAATGTCAAGAAACTAAATTTATTTGTCAATGTTGTTGCCATGTGTTATATTGTTGGCTAATTTTATTTGATTCTTGATTTTTTCATAGTTGTTTTTTTTATAGCGTTTAATATTGTTCCATTACATTGAATATTTTTTCATTTGCTTGTTAAGCATTCAAATTTTTTGTTAGTATTGGTGAATGCATTTTGGTTTATAGGATAATAAACCCAACGTTTGTTATTCTTTGTACAACTTGACATTCTCAAACATTGTCAACAATGGTTCAATGTCGTTTAATGTCAAAGACTGTGTCAACAACAAAATAAACCATGGTCAACCATTGTTTGATGTCACATTGTGCCAAAGCTTATCCCAAAGGTAATCAACCATAGCCAAGCTTTGCATTGTGAAAACACTTCTATAGTAAAAAATATACTGTTGTGAACTCTTGTCAAACATGTTTATTTAAGGATTTTAATATTTATGTCTTAGGTTTATAATATTTATGCATAGAGTTTATTTTTATTCACTTGGGTTTATAATCCCTCTAGTTATTGATTTTCATCCCGTGGGTTTACTATTTGTTTGGGTTTATAATATTTATCCAAGGGTTTATATAGCTTGGTTTTATAGTATTCATTCCTTGGGAACACAAAACATATGGGTTGTAGAATTAATCACTTGCGTTAATAATATTTATTAATAGTAATCGTGGTGACCAAACAAATTGATATTGTAAACCTACAAGGTTATTATTAACCCCAAGGTATTATCAAGCCAACATTTCTTAGTCTATGAAGGATTGTCTAAATATTTCAAGGTTTACATGTTCATTTAAAAGTTTATAATATTTATCTTCGGGTTTATATACCTTGGGTTTGTAATTTTTGTCCCTTGGTTTTGTTATTATTCGCTTGGGTTTTTAATGATATAGTAGCAATATCTCTAGTGCATTTTTACTAACCCGATTGATTGATAATATAAAGCCAAGGGGATTTTACCAACTCCTTAGGTTTATAATTCCCTTTCGATTATAATCCCTTGGGTTTATAATTCCTTTGATTTTTAGTATTAAAATGCCAAAGGATTATAAACCCAACTTTTATTATTGTTAGAAGGATTATCTATTTGTACAACTTGACATTCTCAATGATGGTTAACCATGGTTCAATGTCACATAATGACAAAGATTATCTCAATGGAAAATTCAACCATGGTCAACCATTGTTTGATTTTGCATTATGAAAATGCTTGTCCCAAAGGTTGTCAACCATAGTCAACCATAACTGACCTTTGCATTGTAAAAAGGCTTATGTTGTCCAAAATCTACAGTGGTGAACTCTAGTCAAACCTCTTTATTTAAGAGTTTAAATATTTATGTCTTTGGTTTATAAGACAAATTTGTTGGGTTTAATATTATTCTCTTGGGTTTATTATTCACTTTGGTTTATACTATAAACCCAAGGGCTTTATATTAAAACCACAAGGGATTATAAACCCAAGGGAAGACTATTAACAAAAGGGATTATTACTAAAAACCCTAGGGTTTATATTCCCTTGGGTTCCTAGTGTTAATCCCTTGGGTTTATAATATCAATCGCTTAGGTATATTAATCTAAGTTTTCATATTGATAGGGTATAATATTATTCACAGGTTTGTAATATTAATCCCTTAGGTTCAATATAAATCATGGTCAACCAAGGGTTTACATACCTTGCATTTATAATATTTGTTCGTTGGGTTTAATAATATTAGTCCCTTAGGTTTATAATACCTTGGGATTTTAGTATTGACCCTTAGGTTTATTATTCCCTAGGGTTTTTCATATCAATCCCTTGGGTTTACTAATGTAAGGGTTCATATTCATAGGGTTTAATGCTAAAAGCCCAAGGGATTATATGTAGAAATTTCACCTGTATAACATACCGATATATGGAATGTCCTAAAGCATAATACTTTTTCTACCTCTACAAAACATTGAGCATAAGCATAATTGAATTCATGAGCAACATCAAGTAGAAACATGCATAACTGATCAAGAGAAATAATCACACATAACACAACATATATCTAGGGGAAAGCACCAGCATAAAACCCTAACCATGTATTATCAATCAAGTGTAGATCCTCAACAACATACAAAAAGAATTAGCTCAATAGCTATCATGCTCTGTTGTAATCAAAAGATCCTGATGATCTTCAATCAGAAGATGAAAATCATGGATTACCTAGGCCTTAATATATAGGACACAATTCCTCTAATCTCCTATAACAGATCCTTCTCCATGCAAGGAATACTTACTAGAAATATCCAAGCATTTGATAGTACACTGTCCCACAACTTATCTCAACTGGGTCTCTGACAAAACTGACATGCAACACTTATGCATGAGTGAATCCTCAGTTATCTAAAATAATAGTTGTGACATGCATGCAAGCATTAACAAACTATATTTTATTATTTTAACAACTTGTTAAAATAATCTAACTGGACTTAACTAGTTAGAACTAAGTAAACTGATTCTCTTATTATAGAACTCATACTTATTCCCTCAATCAGTGGAGGAAATTAGGGATAAATTCCTCAATCAGTGGGACAACTCATGTGCATGCTCACAAAGACTTCAAATTAGAATTTCCTCAATTAATTAACTCAACTGAATTAATTAATTAATATTTCCAACTGCTGTTAAGGCGAAAATTAATTTCACTTCCTATATATAGACTAGGGACTGCTATAAATAGGAAGGGACCTAGAAATGTTATTTTTAAAACTTTCTATTTTTAGCAGTTTCACCTCTCACCCGATGCGGCCAATTACCTCGCTGACCAAACTGCTATTTTTATACATGCTATTTTTAGATATGTTATTTCTAGTAGGTCTATTTTTAGCACATTCTAAATTTAGCATTTCTTGTTGCACATTTTTCAACACTCCGTGTCAACAAGAAAGGATTTCTCTTGAACCCTATCCTGTAACTCTAGAATGTTCTCCATACAACACATCTACCCGGTCCACTTGCTCCAACAACACTTGGAACAAAAGCACTCCCAACTTACCACTCTATTAGGCTGGGAACATACTCTGATGTTGAAGCTCTACTTGCTGCTGAAAAGTGATCCCTCTATAAAATATGTGCTACTGCAACATCTCCATGCATCTCGCACCATTGCACACCTCTTTGTGCCACCTAGCACCGTGCAAAACACTTGTGCCTCTCGCATTGCTGCAGCTTGCTAGCTATGCATTGTCCTGGGATTCCCTGCACTATTGCTCTCTCTGCCACTCCATATACATTTGTCTCTACCCAATCAACCATTTCCTGCTACTCCACATTGGGGCTCCTGTAGCAAGGTCTCATCCAAGAAGTTGAGTACCTCAAGGACCCTGCCCCTCCTCCTTGGGATGATCACTCTATATTGCCCCACCTCCTACCTGGAGGTATGGGTACATGTGATCCCTCAACCCACCTGGCTCGAAGTTTCTCCCTACTAGAGGTCTCTGCATGAGTAGATGTCTCTACTCGTTCTCCTCTCAGATTCCCTTGTTGTGGCTACTCCACAACCTCCTGAAGCTGTTGGACTAATCACGGCTCCTCCACAATCGTCTGAGACTTCTACTGGCTTTGCATGTTTAGAGGTGATATACCCTCCCTCTCAACCACCAAATCTCCATCAGTTTCCTTGTTTCTCAAGGCTTTACGTGCATCTTGAACCTCAAGAGCATACAGGTTCTTGACCCGTGAACCAATTTGCTTCACCTGTCTAGTGATGATGTGTCTAAGGAAAGCCTTTCCCTTACTGAAGACTACATCATAGCCTCTGTCTTCCAGCATCACGATCGACACCAAGTTTATCTTCAGTCCTAGTACATACTTAACATTGGTCAAGGTAAGGCGAGCTCCATCCTCTCTCTGAAAAATAATTGTGCCTACATCTGAGACACTATACTTGTCATCATTACCCATCATTATGAGTATCTGGAGATCTTTCTCCTCCAAAGTACTGAACAAAATCTTATCGTTGGTCATGTGGAAAGAAGCTCCATTGTCAAGAAACCAACCACTTCCCATTATGGATGAAACCATGCATGCGAAGGGTGTGAAATCCAGCTAAAACTTTGAATCAAGTGCGTCACCTTCAGATCCTTCCCCAGATCCCTTCTTGGTTTTCCTCCATGGACAATTTGTAGTATAATGGCCCACCTCATGACAACGAAAGCATCACACTTTTGATTTGTCAACCTTCTTCCCATCATTGGAAGAAGTAGATTCAGAAAGAGAAACTCTCTTCATCCCCTTCTTTTCCTTACTCGCTAAGGCATTGTTCTCCTCATCATGCATGGATGAAGAACTATCTTTGGTGCTCAGTTTGATCTCCTCCTGCATCAAATCTGATCGTAGTCATTCCCAATATGGAAGTTTCTCCCTTCCATTCACCAAGTCTTAGTATCTATGCCAGCTCTTAGGAAGGCCAAGGAGTGCTAGACTCAACATATCCTCATCTGATGTCATGACCCCTACACTTGCAAGCTCATCCCTACATGTGATGAGCTTGGTCAGATAAAAAGAGATCGTCTCATCCTTTTCACACTTGATCTTTCGAAGTTTTTCATTTAGTGCTAGCATCCTCTGATCACTGTTATTTCGATATAAATCTTTCAATGTTTTCCACATTGCATGCAGAGTCTCCTTCCCATGGAGGATCGAGACAATGTGATCTCACACTCCCTCCAAGAAAATTCTCCTAGTTCTAGCCACACACTTCCTCCATTCCACTTGCTCAGTCTTGTCAGTAGGCTTAGCAATTTCTTGATCAATGAAATCCTTGAGGGCATTATCTTCCAAAACTTCCTCCAAGCAATCCTTCCAAGCTATATAGTTTGAGCTGCCATCAAGGGCATACTTAAGCCTCAAACCATATAACATCATCGGTGAAAAGGTTGTGATAAGAACTTGAGATCTATATCCTGAATAATAAACTTTGAGTTTCTCCTACTAGTATACTGTTCTTACTTGATCACCTGTGCTCCGATAACATGTAGAAATTTTCCTACAAATCAACTAGCTCTGATACCCTGTAGAAATTTCACCTATAGAACAAACCAATATATGCAATGTCCTAAAGAATAATACTTTTTCTACTTCTACAAAACATTAAGTGGAAGCATAATTGAATTCATGAGCAACATCAAGTAGAAACATGCATAACTAATCAAGAGAGATAATCACACATAACACAAGATATATCGAGGGAAAGCACCAACATAAATCCCAACCATGTATTATCAATCAAGTGTAGATTCTCAACAACATACAAAAGGAATCATATCAAAAGCTCTCCTGCTCTCTCTGTAATTAGAAGATCTTGATGATCTTCAATCAAAAGATGAAAATCATGGATTACCTAGGCCTCAATATATAGGCCACAAGTCCTCCAATCTCCTATAATAGATTCTTCTCCATGCAAGGAATACTTACTAGAAATATCCAAGCATCTGATAGTACACTGTCCCACATCTTATCTCAACTGGGTCTCTGACAGAACTAACATGCAACAGCTATCCATGAGTGAATCCTCAGTTATCTAAAATAATAGTTGTCACATGCATGCAAGCACTAACAAACTATATTTTATTATCTTAACAACTTGTTAAAATGGTCTAACTGGACTTGACTAGTTAGAAATAAGTCAATTGATTCTCTCATTATAGAACTCATACTTATTCCCTCAACCAGTGGAGGAAATTAAGGATAAATTCCTCAATCAATGGGACAACTCATGTGCATGCTCACAAAGACTTCAAATTCAAATTTCCTTAACTAATTAACTCAACTGAATTAATTAATTAATATTTCCAATTGTTGTTAAGACCAAAATTAATTTTACTTCCTATAGATTGACTAGGGACTGTTATAAATAGGAAGGGACCCAGAAATGATATTGTTAGAAATTTCTATTTTTAGCAGTTTCACCTCTCACGCAATGTGGCCAAAGACCTCACTAGCCAAAATGCTATTTTTAGACATGTTATTTTTAGCAGGTCTATTTTTAGCACATTCTAAATTTAACATTTCTTGTTGCACATTTTTGAACATTATAAACTAAAGGCAATAATATTAACCCTAAGGACAATAAACTAAAGAGATTAATGTTAAAAACCGAAGGGAATAATATTAAACCCTAGGGATTAATATTATAAAGCCAAGGTATATAAACGCTAATAAAATTATTATACACCCTAAAATAATCATGGTTGACAATGACTGACAATGGTTGATTTCATTTTGAGACATTCCTTTTCACAATGCGACGTTGGACCATGGTAGACCATGGTAAACCATCTTAATTCTTGGATTTATAATATTTACCCTAGGTTTTATATACCTTGTGTTTATTATATTATTTGGGTTTATAATCCATTACGTTTAATACTAAAAATATAAAGAATTATAAACTCTAGGGAATATTATTTAACCTTAGGGATAAATATTAATTATAAACCTTATAAATAATATTATACTCTATGAACATCAACCCTTATATTAATAAACTAAAGGATTTAATACAATAAAACCAAGAGAATAATAAACCTAAGGGATTGATACTAAAACCCCAATGAATTATAAAATTCAAGGCAATAATATTAACCCAAGAGATTAATACTAAAAACCCTAGGGTTTATATTCCCTTGGGTTTTTAGTATTAACCCATTGGGTTTGTAAACCCCTATATTATTCACATGGTTTATGAATCCAAGGGATTAATACTAAAAGCCCAAGTTAATATAATATCTAGGGTTTCTAGTATTAATTCCTTGGGTTTATTATCCCTTGGGTTAATATTATTCCCTTGGGTTTTAATCCCTTGGGGCTTTAGTATGAACCCCTTCGGTATATTATTCCCTTGGGTTTATAATATCAATCCCTTGGGTTAATGTTACCAGGGTATAATATTATTCCCTAGGGTTTGTAATATGTTGGGTTTTTAGTATTATAAGTCCAAGAGAATATAATCCTAAGTGGTTAATACTAAAACCTCGAGGGATTTAAAACCCAAGGGAATAATATTTAAGGGTTTATAATATTTTTCTTGGGATTTATATATCTTGGATTTATAATATTTTTTCTTTTGGTTTATTATTATTCGCTTGGGTTTATAATTCTATTAACCACTTTTGACTTGGGTTTTAATGCTATACATTGACAAACCCCTACGGTTTATATTTCATTTTTTATTATAATCTGTTGGGTTTGTAGTAAAGAAACCTAAGGAACAATGTTATAAACTCAAGGGAGAAATATGTGGTTCATATATATGTACAAGTTCATGTACAATATTCTATATTGATGTGTATTTATAAATATGGTTCAAATATGCCTATTGGAATTTATCAACCATGTTTATTAATGTGGTTGTGCTAGTGTATGAGTATTATACATAAATTAAATAAAAAAAGCTAGGGGCATTTAGAGAGGTATATTACATTTGGTATTAGAGTTGTAGGTTACAGTATTGGACCTTTATGGTTCCTTACTGAAATATTATTTTCTATGTAACATACAAACCAAAAAACTACTGCAAAAAGAAAAATGAAGAATAGTTGAAGATAATAATAGACATACTTTTGTAGGATCACTTGAAGGGGATAAAGAGCATGATTCTAAGTTGGGAGAGATGGGGGTAGAAATTGGAAATCAAAATAACCATGCGATTTTGCAAGTATTTCACAGTCCAAAATAATATGTAGGAAATGTAAAAGCCAATAAAGAGAAATTGTCTAAGGCAAGAGATGAATAAGAAGATATAAATGGCTACATACTCGAGAGGCTAGAAGAAAATAGAGGTCATAGGAAAGCTAGAAGAACTCATAAGAAAATATTTAGAAGTGTGTCTCCAAATAGAATTGAATCTATAACTTCTAGTGAGAGTCAAAAACATAATTTTACTAATACAACAAAAAAAAAGTCTCGAAGTAGTGCTTTTGTATCTAAGAATAAAATGGTTGTTTCTCATTTGCATGGTGACTTTAAAAATATCATACCTCCGAACATTAATATAGAATTTGAAGAAGGGTAAGAATCTTTACTTCTAAATATGTCAAAATATTTTGAGGTCTATAATTTCCCTATTAATCTGAAGGCTATGTTGGCTACATACCAGTTGGCTAGAAGAGAAACTCTGTGGTGGGAAGAAAGAAAAGAAAGAAATAAAATTATCGGTAAAAATTTTATCTATAAAATATTCAAGGAGGAGTTTAAAAAGAAGTATTTAACAGAGAGGTACTTCGATGAGAAAGCTAGGTATTTCCATGAATTAAGACTAGATCAGTTAATGATTGATGAATTTGGAATAACTTTATGAGCTTGTTGAAATATGTGCCATATATTAAAGAACAAAAGGAAAAAATTTAAAGGTTTATCAATTTTTTACCTTTTTCCTACAAGGAGAGGATTGAATTTGATAATGTAAAAATAATGGATGAAATGATAAGAAAATCCAAACTCTTCCATTAACTAGAATAAGTAGAAGAGTGATAATTTTAAGATTTGGGTAACAAAGAAAAATGAAAAGTTCAATGCTAAAAGGAAAATATTTAAGAAACATACTTTTTCTAGTACTTTTAAAAGTGTTGAAGGGGGAAATTATAGTAAAAATGTGAATCAACAAAAAAACATGACTCATAGAAGTGGGCAAATAGCAAGAACAAGGAATTGAAACATTAGTGAATCAACTAGGCCACCATTCAATTGTTGGGCCTGTAATGAGAATCATATGTGGATAGAATTTCCACAAAGTCCTTCAAATAAGAAAATAATAGTGCATAACATTTAGGGGGCACATGCAATAAATGATGTTACTAGTAATATTTCAATGATTACTGCAATACTAGATGATAGATATGTTGACTATCAATAAACCATTGGTGGATATCCAAGGTAAACTATTTGGGAATAATGTTTCTATGTGAATTTGTTATGCAACTAGCTCAAAATATATAAGAAGAGACATATCAATGACTTCAAAATAAGCCTCTTTCAGGAGGAAACCCCCTTTACATTACACAAATGAATAATTCTTGGATGATTCAAATGAGAAAACCTCCTTTCTATATATAGGATTCTAAGGGGTCATAATATGATCAAAGCCGACATAACAATAATATTGTGAGGGCACAACAATAACAATAGCTGCCTTCTATGGGGAAAAATAATAACAATATGGGGACAACAGGGGCAGAAGAATAACAATAGGGGGTTAAAATGACAATAATAACAGGGGAATCACTAGTTTTATAGGGACCTAACATGCTCCTTTTCTTCAAAAAAGTAGTTCTAGATGATTCTGTATAAAATTCTCGTGCTCCCATGTGGAATATTCAATGGTTAAGTTCGTCCACTTGATGACATACTCTGAAATTGATTAACTTTATAGTTGTCGAGTTCTTGTTTCTATGACTGCTTCAGGTTCCAATATTAATTTTCCCTCCTCGTCAAGTTCTGGAAATATTATTTGAATTGGGAGATTTTCACCTATAACCTTATTTAAGCATGAAACATGGAAAAGTGGGTGCACTCGGAAAGATGCAGGAAGCTCCAATTTGTATGCCATAATAGCAATCTTTTGCAACACCTTGTATGGACGATAATACTTTGGTGATAAGTTATTATCCTTCTTAGCTTGCTTGAGGGACATTTATTTGTATGGTTGTAGTCATAGAAATACTCAGTCTCCTACATCAAAAATTCTTTCGCTGTGATGTTGGTCTACATGTTGTTTTGTTCTATTCTATGCCAAAGTGAGGTTATCCTTTAAGAGTTGAATAACGTGTTTTTGATGCTCAATGTGATCTTCCACTGCATGAACCTGATACTTTTCTCTTAAAGATGTTGTTATAGACGGTGGATGATATCCAAAAAGTGTCATAAATGGGGTCATTTTTGTTGTAGTATGGAAGGATGTGTTATACCACCATTCAATCATAGGCAACCACTTGGCCCATTATCTTTGTTTATCAAATACAAAATAACAAAGACATCTTTGCAAACATTTGTTCACTATCTCAGTTTACCCATCAGATTGAGGATGATAAGATTATCTATGAGCTAACTGAGTACCCAAAGAAGAAAATAATTCGGTGCAAAATTTCCTGTGAAAATGGGATCTTCGTCGCTTACAATAATCTTCGGGTTTCCATGTATATTTTATATTGTTTCCATAAATGTAGTAGAAACTATAATGTCTTTAAATGGATGAGATAATGTACAAAAGTGTGCATACTTGGTAATTCTATCAACTACCACCATCATGACACTCATTCCTTCGGACTTGGGTAAACCTGTGATAAAATACATTGAAACCTCCTCCCAATGTTGACTTGGAATGGATAAAGGTTGTAATAGACCCGAGGTCTTAATTGTCTCAACTTTATTTTGTTGGAAAACCAAGCATTCTGCCACAAACTTTTGAATATCATATTTAATGCCATCGCAAAAAAGTTCCTTTTTAACCTTATGGTAAGTTTTTAAAAATCTTGAGTGCCCTCCTAAGGAATAGTTGTGAAAGTCTAAAAGAATCTTTTGTTTGAGTGAGGAATTCTAAGAGAGGTATAAGCGATCTTTGTACCATAACAAATCATTTTTGTAGCTAAATGTATCAGATGTAATGGGCTCTTGCTGCAACTTTTAAATGAGTGCCCTCACTTCTTCTTCATTCTTCCATTCATTCCTTTCTTCATTTATCCAATTTGGTTGTATGATAGGAATGACACAAATAAATTCTTTCACATCCTCATACTTTCTTGACAGTGCATCTCCAACAACATTTCACTTCCCTTTTTTGTAGATAATTTCAAAGTCATAACCCAACATCTTTGTAACCCATTTTTGCTACTCTTGTAGAGATAATATTTGTTCTAAAATGTATTGAAGATTATCATGATCCATTTTTACCTTGAAGTGTATTCCCATTAGGTAAGGTCACCATTTATTAAGTGCTTGTAGTATTGCCAACGCTTCCTTCTCATAAATAGTTTTGTGTAATCACATTCCCTTGATTTGACGACTTTTAAAAGCAATGGGTCTTCCTTCTTGCATTAAAACAACACCAATTCTATTTATTAAGGCATCACATTCCAAAATAAAGTTTCTTGTCAAGTCTGGCATAATTAAGGTTGGTGCTCAGCACATTGCCTTTTTAATATGTTCAAAGTCCTTCATTGCTTCTGCAGTCCAAGAAAATGCATCTTTATTCAGCAATGTTGTTAGAGGTGCTACTATTTTCCCATAATTCTTAACAAACTTGTGATGATAGCATGCAAACACAAGAAATCCTCACAGATGCTTTATGGATGCGTGAATTTTCCATTCGTTAATAGTTTTAATTTTATTAAGGTCTACCTTAACACCTTCATGAGATACAATATGACCTGGATATTCCACCTCTTGTACTCCAAAGAAACATTTTGAGGTTTTTGCATATAATTCTTTCTCCTCCAATGGTTTTAGCACCTAGTCAACATGTTTAACATGATCCTCCCAAAACTTGCTATAGATTAGTATATCATCAAAAAACACTAACAAAAATTTTCTAAGGGTTTGAAAATGGAATTCATCAAGCCTTGAAATGTAGAGGGTGCATTGGTAAGGAAAAAAGGCATGACCAAAAATTCATAATGACCCTCATGAGCTCTAAATGTTGGTTTCAAAATGTTTTCAGTCTTCATTCTGATTTGATGATATCCTGAATGAAGATCCAACTTGGTGAAGTAAATTTCTCCATGTAATTCATCCATTAATTCGTCAATGATGGGAATGTGAAATTTATCTTTAATAGCGAGCTTGCTGAGCTCCCTATAATCTGTATACATTCACCATGATCCATCCTTCTTGTGCACCAATACTATTAGAGCAGAGAAAGAACTTTGAGTAGGTTGAATTATACCATCCTCTACCATTTTTGCAACTATATGTTCAATTTCACTCTTTTGGGCATAGGGATATCTGTAAGGCCTAATGTTTGGAGGAACACTTCATGGAATAAAATGAATAGAATGATCATGATCATGAATAGGTGGGATGCCTTTGGGAGTCTCAAACACCTTTGAATTGTTGTCTAGGACTTTTTGGAGATTTGGAGAAATATATGATTTCAATGTGGGAACCTATAGTGAACATAATTGTGCAATTACACCTGTTTGTTCTTTCATAAGAAGCTTTGTCATGCCATTATAGTTGAATATCTTTCTTGGTTTCCTTGTGATACCCTTTAATTCAACTTCCTTTCCTTCTGAAAAAAAATTCAAGATAAGTTCTTGAAAATTAAAAGCTATCATACCCAAAGATTGTATCCATTGGTCTCCTAATACAACATCAACACCACCCATTGGAATGTAAAGCATTGGACTGCTCACTAAATATTATCCCATGGATAGCTTGATATTATGGAAATTTCTAGAGAAATTTAAGGTTCCTCCATTTGCAACCATTACCTCACACTCTGGTGTTGGATATAAGAAGCAATTCGATTCCTTGACTATCTTACAATGAATAAAAGTATGGGTACTACCCAAATCAATCAACACTATTACCTTTTTCTTCTTGGTATTTCCTTCTATCTTGAGAATTTGAGGAGTGGTACTTCTTGCCAATGCATTACAAGATATAATTAAATTCATTTCTTCTTTCTCTAGGGTTGATTCCTGGTGTATATCCTCTTCTTTTGACATTTATTGTTCCTTTTATTCCTCCTCTTCACAATCTATGTAAAATAATTTCTTCTCAACACACATATGACTTTCTCTATTTCTTTTTCCAATTGTTGTGGTGTCAACCTTGTAGGTTGTGGAAGGCTAGAGAAACAACACTTCCATCTTTATACTTTTGAGTGGTAGGATTCTTTGTTGCCATAATTTTTCTTGACAAGCTGAATGCCTTCTCTAATGAATTAGGTTCCCAAAGGCGAACCTCATGTTGGCTGTTATCCTTTAAATTCTTTATGATCACATCAATCTTATGCTCCTCTAGAATATCATTTACTCTTATATTCAATATTTGGAAGTCTTCAATGTGCTCCACCATTGAACCCGCTTGTTTCGGATTTATCAATTGGCTAAAGAAGGTTTTTCTCTTTGTATCTTCATAATGTTCTATCATTTTCTTTGTAAAAATTAACTAAGTGACAATTTGTTTATGAGAGAAAAGACATTGATACCACACAAATTGATTGTGTTCCAAATATAAAGCTGCAATTCATACCCTTTGTGTGTTTTGCACATTATGGAGATCATAATATTGTTCCATCTATGATATCCATGTTACAAGATCCTTGCCATCAAACTTTATCATATCAATCTTTGGAACGTGGTGGATCTTCATTCCAACATTAGAGTCTATGAAATCATGGCTAACATTTCTTTTCTTTTGATCATGAGTTTCCTCATTAGGAAGCCTTTCTTGTAGCAACGTGAAACCTTCCTTCAGACCTTCCATGTCTTTCTTCAAATATTCAATGCTATATTTCTTCAAATCATGATTAACATTTCTTTTGTTCTCATCATGAGTTTCCTCTACTACCTTTTCGCCATTAGGAAGCCTTTTTGTAGCAACTTTGTCAAATCATCCTTTGAACCTTCCATGCCTTTCTCCAAATCTTCAATGTTGCCTTTTAGTTTTGCTTCTATACCATTGATGTCATTCTTCAAACCATCCATCTTAGATTCTGTTACTTTTTTTTGAGAATGAAATTTTTTGTAGTTGGTCTCATAATTTTGATATATCATGTTGTATTTCTCCCTCTTCTTCATGTGTAATAGTAGAGCTTTTATTTTGTTTACTAGGTGTTTCCATTTTATTTCTTTGGGGCATCAACTAATGATAATTTTCTTCACTATGACCTTTTAATCACTTCAAACTAGTTTTTCAAAAAAAACCCTATGTAATTTTTTAAAAAGACTACACACCTTTTTTTAGTTTGTAGGATCTTGATATTGAATATGTTGTATCTCTGTAACTTCAGATTTCCAAGGTGTTAAATTGCATCCTATTGTATCCCTCTACGTACTCTTTCTAAGCCCACAAGTCTGGTCAATATTTGATTTTCCAGGAAAATGTTATGCCCAATATCCCACAATGATCTCATTATAGAATATTTCAGTAGAGTGAAATTGTACGAAGTGACACGTATCACTATTTTGATGTTAGACCCTAAAACAGATACCTAGCACCCTAAAGTTTGTCCTCCTTCTATCACTTTTTACAAAATTTGAATCTGATGCTTAGAGAGAAAGTTATGAAAATTTTCCCAAGGTCACATGTTTGATATGGAATTCAAGATCCTACAAAAACCCTAAATTCCTTGCTTCATATCCCCGCAAATATAGAGAGACGCGGTCTAAAATTCATACACAACCTCCATCACGATTTCTTCTCAAATGGGTTTTTTCAGCTTTAGGGTGTTTGTAGAAAAAAGTTATAGCAAAAATTCCATGATGACCTATTCGAAGCAGTGAAACCCTAGAATCCAAACCTTTGATACCAAATGTTATGCAACTAGCTCACAAAATAGAAGAAGGTATAGATCAAAGGCTTCAAAATAAGCCTCTTCGAAGGGGCCACCTCATTTACATTATACAAATGAATAATTCTTTGATGATTCAAATGACAAAACATCCTTTCTATATATAGGATTCTAAGGGGTCACAATATAATCAAAGTTGGCATAGAAATAATAATGTAAGGGCACAACAATAACAATAGTGGACTTCTATGGGGCACAATAATAACAATATGGCAACAAAAGAAGCACAACAATAACAATAAGGGGCTATAATGAAACTAATTATAGGGGTATCACTAGTATTATAGGGACCTAATAGAATTGATCTCAACTCTATTTTAAGTTATATTTCTCCCTCCGTGATTGAAAAATGTGACCTTATAAAGGAAAAATAGACTAAGCCTTGGTTAGTGAAATTAGCTAAAGGAACTAAAAGAAGAGTTATGTAAATTAATAAAGACCACCAAATAGACCTAGATGGATTGGACACCAAATTAAATTTAAATATTATACTTTTGGGATCATATGATGTCCTTATTGCCATGGATTTGATATAACAACACAAGGTAGCCTTAAACTATTTGGAAAAAAATTTCATATATGTCAATGATGAAGGTGATAATTTTACAGTAAAAGAGGTTCCAAGAGTTATTTCAATGAGGAAAATGTTTTCCTTATAGTCAAAAAAATGCACTCGAAATGGATGTAAACTATTTGTAGTTTAGAATGAATATCATTATAAAAAAAATCAGAAACCCTCTATGGAAGATTATGCCATTCTAGAAAATTATAAGGATGTCTTTCCTAAGGAAATTCTAGGACAAGCTCTAAGAAGGGACATAGATTTTACTATAGATATTATCCCTTCGGTAGCCCCAACATCTAAAGCTCCATACAGAATGAGTATTCCAAATTTAATGGGATTAATGATACAACTTACATAAGAGGTATTAGATAAGAAATATAGAAGACCCAATGTATCACCTTTGGGTGCACCAGTATTATTTGTAAAAAATAAACATGGAGCCCTTAGACTTTCCATATATTACCGACAACTCAGCAAAATGAAAATCAAGAACATGTATCCCTTACCTAGGATTGATGATCTATTTGATCTGGTCAAAGGAGATATTGTCTTCTCAAATATTGTCTTATTATCTAGATATCATCATATTAGGATCAAAGATGAGAAAATTCATAAAACAACTTTCAGGACATAGTATGGGCATTATGTGTTTGTTGTACTTCCTTTTGGACTAACTAATGCACCCAACAATTTTATGTGTTTCATGCCATAGTGTACTTAAATCCTATATAGAAGACTTTGTCATTGTATTTATTGATGACATGTTAGTATATTCAAACAATATGTAGGAACATTGCCAACACATGCAAATGGTTCTCCAAACACACAAAGGAAATTTCTTGTATGTTAAGTTTAGAAAATGTGCATTTTATCACAAAAAATTGATTATTTAGTGGATTTTATATATTAAGAGGGAATTGATGTAGATTCAAAGAAGATATTAGCTAGTACCTACATATGTGGATGATATCAGGTTTTTCATGGGAATAAAAAGATATTAAAGGAGGTACATTGATCCAGGTGGATGTTGGTGGCCACCCACCTATCCCATTTGGACCCCCGCAACTGTCTCTTTCAGTTTTTCAATTTCTGTAATTGTAGCACAATTTACTATTTTTAGCAGTTTTTTTCGGGTCCTGAACTTCTGGAGCCTTTTGAGGCCCTTAAAACGACAATTCTTTTGGGATATGGGAGCAACAGGGTCTATGGACCGATGTTTCCCTTCCCAAAGTGGTATTCTCGGAAGATCTTTCTAACAAGCTATCATAGCCTCAACGAGATCTAATGCCAAGTTACGACCCCGCCCTCTGGAATGATGTACCAATTTACCCAAAACGGGGCCCACAATTTGGCGTTTCATCTTCTGGGGTTAGGTTTTGGAATGTGAAGGGTTTTCCATTGTTTCTCAACAATAAATAGGCCTTCGAGCCTCATTGTAACACAGTTCGGAACAGTTCAGAGGCATGTTGCCGCACATCTCTTCTCAGAGATAAGCTACCATCGCCCTAACTGGTTTATTTCCAATTCTGGTTGTAAGCATATTTCAGTATTTTCCATTAATGAAATGAAGTATTATTTATGTTGCATCTCTGTATTTATGGTTATCTCTGTAATCTATTGCGCTCCTATTTAAATCCAGATCAGTGGTATCAGAGCGGTCTGCTTTTTCTCAGTTTTTCTTTGCATGTCCCCAACGAGGTCGGGATATAAGGAGTTAGGGCTTGAACGGGTCGAACCTTTGCAAGACCAACCTCTCAAATCCCGATGACCTCCCATGGCGGATGAGAAGAAAGATGAGGGGGCAGGAGATCCTATCAAAATCTTGCTCGAAGAAGCCCTCGGTGAGCAACGGAATGCGATGATGGGATAAGGCTTTGCGCAGATTCCATTCGCGGCTAACCAGAGGCGACACATCGGCTGTCTAGCCAAGCTACTTCTAGAACGCCACACCAATTTAAGTACAAGTTAAATTTTGAAATCCCCATATTCGAGGTCAGATAGACGCAGATGTGTAGATAAAATGGTTAAATTCTGCTAGAAGGGTATTTTTTCTGTTTTCTGATTTTCAAGTGGAAAATATTGTTTTCGCTCTTCTCAATAGCCCCACGTCAAGGGACTGGTGGGGAACTACTGCGAGCATGAAGGGTGAAAGTACAGCTCCACTATTTTCAGCCGCACCCACTTGGGATTCATTCCGAGATGCTATCAAGGAGCAGTACTACCCTATCAAAAGCTATGAGGACAAATACATCAAATGGACCACGCTGCGACAGGGACGGGACCAAGATGTGCCTGAGTTCACAAACATTTTTCACACCCTTCGCACACAGTTGGGTATCAAAGATTCTGAGCTGCATATGGTACTCAAATACCGTGGTTGCCTACACAGATACATCCAGGAAGAGATGGAGTTCTTGAACATCTCCTCAGTCGGCACAGCATATAGATACGCTGTCAAAATCGAGCAAAAGCTCAAACAGAAGAAGCGAGACTTTGGAGCTGCAAATCTGAAGCCCAAAGGACAAAGCCAAGGCGGGGTGACCCAAGACAACCCATCGAAGCCGCAAGAAAAGAACA
>APFE031591345.1:76952-101763 GCA_000404065.3 Pinus taeda
GCCGAAGAAGGACACAGGAAAGTGGTGTGAGTTCCACAAGAGCCCCACTCACAACACAAGTGAGTGTCGGACCAAGCAGTCACTGGTGGCTGCGCTGAAGGCTTCCGAATCAAATACATGTTCCGACCCTGAGCCAGAACCCAATAAGGGGAATGGAAAAGGGAAGCATATCATTGATGCGGATCCCAGCGCCACTGTTGCCACTGCCAAAATCTAGAAGAATGAGCCCAAAGAGCCAGAGGAGGGGGAACGTCTTTTCCACTCACAGATGTGGGTGAAGGGTTCGTCGCTACAATTCATTTTCGACAGTGGCAGCCAAAAGAACCTGATTTCAGCAGAGGTCGTGAAGCGGTTGGGCCTAGCGACTACACCACACCCACAACCATACAGTATCGGGTGGCTTCATGAAGGACGAGATCTCAAAGTTTGCCAGCAGTGCCGCCTTTCATACAGCATCAAGCCATTCACAGACGAGGTATTGTGTGATGTTACACCTCTGGATGTTTGTGATGTACTATTAGGCCAGCCATAATTGTGGAGGCGACATGCTGTGTATGAGTCATCAAGGCCTCGCGTTGTCATTATTTCTTTGAATAATTCATTATACAGGATACCGGAGGTAGCCCCACCTACCGCCACACCTTTGATCACTGCTAAGAAAGGCAGCAAGCTCATATCACAGACCAGGAAATTCATCTGTATGGTTCACTCCCAAAGTAAGGGGAAGATCGTTGCTACATCCATGACCCACACAAAGGGTTCCTCCATGCAGCAACAGTAGAGGGATACGGTCATGCCAGAACACAGGAACAACTTCTCCTCACCCACAGGGGTACCACACAAGTTTCAGGTGGGCAACAAAGTATAGTTGCATCAACAAAAAGAACACCTTACCAGAACCCATCAGAAACTCAGACCACTTCGACATGGTCCTTAGAGCAGTACCAAGGCTACGGGGAACAATGCTTTGAATCACATCATTCCTCCATTCCTTTTCCTGCACCAACTGTTCAATGTGGACCGTCGTCGACCATGCTTCCCACCATTACTGGACACATCAAAGATTGCAGGACAAGTTCAGCACATGGAGGAACTCAACGCATTGGGGACCATTGCTTCCTAAGGGGGGAGGAATGATCCAGGTGGATGTTTGTGGCCACCCATCTATCCCATTTGGACCCCCGCAACTATCTCTTTCAATTTTTCAGTTTCCATAATTGTAGCACAATTTACTATTTTTAGCAGTTTTTTCAGGTCCTGAACTTCCGGAGCCATTTTGAGGCCCTAAACGACGTTTCTTTGGGAAATATGGGGGCAACATGTGTCCATGGATTAATGTTTCCCTTCCCAAAGTGGTAGTTCTCAGATACATCTTTCTAACGAGCTATCATACGCCTTAAACAGAGATCGTATGCCAAAGTTACGACCCCGAGAAATTGATGTACCAATTTACCCAAAACGCGGCCCACAATTTCGCGTTTCATCTTCTGGGGTTAGGTTTTAGAATGTGAAGGGTTTTCCATTGTTTCTCAACAATAAATAGGCCTTCGAGCCTCATTGTAACACAGTTCAGAACAGTTTAGAGGCATGTAGCCGCACATCTCTTCTTAGAGATAAGCTACCATCGCCCTAGCTGGTTTATTTCCAATTCTGGTTGTAAGCGTATTTCAGTATTTTCCATTAATTAAATGAAGTATTATTTCCGCTGCATCTCTGTATTTATGGTTATCTCTGTAATCTATTGCGTTCCTGTTTAAATCCGGATCATACGTAGAGGTATTTTATGAATCATCTTACTTAATAACCTATTTATAAAAGAAAGAAACTAAATTTGATTGGAATAAAAAACACTATGACAAATTTGAGAAACTGAAGCAATTATTTACTACTGCTCCAGTTTTAATACTAGTTGACCCCAACAAATACTTTGTAGTATATAGTGATGTTTGTAAAGAAGGTTTTGGGGAGTATTTATGCAATAAGGTGATCTCGCAAGCTATGAATCTCAAAATATTAAAGAACTAATAGTTATTATCGATGCCTCGATAATGTGGATGCACTATCTTATAGGAGGAGATTCTAGTAAAAGAATGATAATGTTAGTCTTAAATATCTATTTGATCAACCAAAGTTAAATGCTAGGAAATCTTAGTGGTTGGCGTGCCTCAATGAGTATGATTTCGAAGTAATACACAATAAAGGAAAATCAAACAAAATAAAAGACACCTTAGTGGAAAACTAAATTATATTTATGTTATTTCTACAAGTAGTGGAAAGCAAGTTTGGGAATAAAAGTGAGATAAAGAATATGTTAAAATCAAGGAGAAAATTCAAAAATAAGATCCTCAAGATGAGGAAAAGAATGAATTTAATGTTAATGATGTTGATTTGTTGATGTATGGAGACAAAAATTAAATATCCATTGACCAAACAATAAAATTCTTTATCCTTGATGAACTATATAAAGTCCTACAACTTGACATCTTGGTTATTATAAACTAATAAACATGTTAAGGATTTATATTAGCCTATATGAAGTCAGAAACAACATAGTATGTAGAAAAATGTTTAGAATGCCGACATGTTAAGGTTTCCCATCAACATCAGGATTGATTATTACACCATTACTCATTTCATGATGGAAATGGGAGGTCATATCGATGGATTTTATTACTGTTTTGACAAGAAAGGAGGAAAACGGACTCTATAATGGTTGTAGTTGAGAAAATTAGTAAAGAAGCACAATTTATCCTGAAAATTTCTACTTCCAAATCCATTAATATAGAATAAATATTCATGAAGGAAATCTTTATATTGCATGGTATGCATAAAACTGTAATATGAGATCAAGGTGCAAAATTTACTTCTAATTTTTGGAAGGGTTTATTTGAAGGCATGGGCATAAAACTAAACATTAACACAACTTATCATCCTCAAACTGTTGGTCGAATATAAAGGACCAATAAAAACTTAAAGGACATGTTGTCAATGTATGTCATGGATAGGCCAACTAAGTAGGAAGATTACTTTCATTTAACTAAATTTTGCTACAGTAATGGTTATAAAAAATTATTAAAGATGATTCATTATGAGGTCATGAATGGGATATTGTAACAACCCTTCGTTGATTTCCTATGCTAATAAATAAAAATCATAACCAAGGTCATGGGACATGTATTCCAAGCTAAATATTGAGAAAAAGCATAGCGATGGGGATCACTATCGATTAATAAATGGATATGGAAATTGGCAAAGGAAAAGAGGAATTAATTGGAATTTGTATGAAAAAAGGAAAATAGGAGAAAATGAAGGTGTAAGGTCACAAAATTGAATATGAAGAAAATTGAAGGAAAAATGAAGGGAAATGAAGAAAATAGAGGCCTTAATGATAAAAACTGTTCTAAGGATTAGTTCACATATTTTTTTAGTTCAATCATTGGCTCTCTTCTATTCTCTCTCTCATACTATTCCACACTTAAAGAAATCTTGGAGAATTTTCAATGCAAGGGGACAACGGGATCAATGACTACAACTGGATTTCTTTACAATTATGAGTTGCATGTATGATTTCCTTACTAATTTTGGCATGCATGGTATATGCATGTGATTATTTTGTTATGATTTATCATTGGCATGGAGGATTTCCTAGATTGACAGTGGTTTTTCCTAGCCTTGGCATTCTTAGATAGACATGATGTTGTGGTTTTTCTATTTTTTATTTAATATTGTTGTTCAGGTTCCTTATGGATGTGGGTTGAGTAACTAGTTCCTGGAGGCATTGCATGGGTAAAATGCTCTAAAGCCTTGGAATAACTTGGGTTGAGTTACTAGTCCTCCAACCTTAGTTTGAAAAATGATCTAGAGCCCTTGGTGGGTTGTGTTACTAGTCTTGGAGCCTTAGTTGGACAAATGCTCTGTAGCCTTGGAAGGCTATGGGTTGAGTTACTATTTCTTGAAGCCACAGTTGGGACAAACACTCTAGATTCTTAGACAACTTAAGTAGAGACTGATCTGGTTGGTGTTACTGATGCCCAACCATGAGGTGGAATCATTGGGTGAGGGTTGAGGTGGTTTGGCCTCTGGAAGCCCTCGTTTGGTTTTGTGTGGTTTGTTCCATCAGATCTATGATTAGAATATGGAATGGGGATGATTGGTTGAAAGAGAGATTTGGTTCAACCCAATATATGGTTGGGTGGTATGTGGAAGTCCTAGACTTGGTTGAATTTTTCATATGTTAATTAGAGCTCTTTTCCTGTTGTATTTCATTAGTATTTATACTTGTTATTATTTGGTTTTGATGGTTGTTCTATCACTGTGTATATATTGTTTATTTGTAGGTTATATGTTGGTTATCATATATATATATAGCTTATGACCCTTGATGTGTTTTGATTTGTTGATGAATGGTTAATGAATGCATGACATAATAGATGTTATTGTAGCTATTATGAGGGAGAATCATACCTTCTTAACAATTCTTTGATAAGTATGAGACCCCTATGTTTAAATATGCATTCATGACCTATAGACTACATGTCCTTAACATGTTTGACGAAATGACTATCATGTTTAGGCCTCGTTATGTCAAGTCCTTGATGAAATTTTTTGTGGATATCTTTGTTCCAATGTCATTATTGATACTGGAAAGTCTCACTGAGTTCTAGGTAGTGGTTTGGATATTGACCTGGGAATTAGACTTAGAATTTGGGACTACATGCTTTGAATTAAATATTTTAGGCTGCAACTACTAGGAAGTAAGCTTGTGGTAGTGATTATAGCCTTCCAACTGCATGAATTCCTTGTTGTGGGAGAGAATGGGTGTTTAGCTTATGTTTTGGCCACCTAGGGTGGTTACTCAGTCTTTGAGTCAATTGTAGCTCTTGTAGAATATGTTGAGTTATCATTTTGTCTTTCGTAGTCAACCCCACATCCTTAATGGAACCTAGGAGGTTGGGTCATGTCATAGTAGATCCTCCTCTCATGTTTACCCTAGAAATCTAGTGAAACTAGGTAATATGGGAGGGCTGGTTACAGAATGGTATTAGAGCTCCCAGGTTCAACACATGGACTGGATGGGCGGAATGTGTTTTTCATGAATACATGTCATTTGTTTATGTGTTTGTTATGCATGAATTGTGTCAGTCATTTTTGAAGTAGTTTCATCATGTAGAGGTTGATTATGTCGGTGTTGATATGATTGATATGTTTATTTCATTATATATACATATTTTGTGCTAATCCTATTTGATTTTGCAGATGAGAAAGCCTCCCATGAACTTCACTGAGGTATGTTGATTATGTTTATGTTTGGTTTATCTGACATGGTATGTTTATAAGAAGTAGAGGATCAAATATGCCAAGAAAAATGGTGGAATATAGTTCACATAACACTCCCTATAGATAAGATGAAAAACACGGTGATGAGTACTCCCTTGACATAGAAGCTACATTGAGAAGTTGTAAGGAAGATAATGTCAAGATCATTTAGTTACACGAAAGACTTGTCGAGGCTTAGGAGAAAAAATAAAAAGTTAGTCCAATCATCCTTAGGAGTCTATCAAATTTGCAGAGACATGGAACATTTAAGATTATTCATGGACAAGAGGAAATGACCAATGTGGCATATGGTATAAGGTCTCAAATAGGATACAATTTTGACAGGGATGATACAATTAGAGATGGTAGGTTCTACAATACAACTGAAAGGAGGGGTAATGACCATGGGTTCTATTCTAGTTCTGGTCTAGAGAGACAGCATCCTCATCCCAGTCACCATACGTATGGGAGGAGTGAGAAGAAATACATTCTAGAGGAGTTAAAGAAAGAATGGCCTCCTACATTTGATATAGAAATGAAGAAGTCATGAGATGCAGAAGTGTTGTTTCTTGTGATGAATGAGTTTTTCTCATTGCATGATTAGTCAGAGAAAATCAAGACCATAATAGCTACTTTGAATATTAAAGGGAAAGAAGACATTTGGAGGGAATATTCAAATAATGTCGGAATCATTTTAGAATATGAGTTGACCTTGAGTGAGTTTGAGAGAATTTCCTCGAAGAAGTATCTATCTGAAAGATACTATGATGAAAAGAAAAGGGATTTCTATGAGTTGAAGATGGGACCTATGGTCAATGAGGAGTATACTAGAATATTCTTGGAGTTGTTGAGATATGTGTCTTATCCTAAGGAGGAGAAAGAAAATATTTAGAGATCCATCACTAGGTTTTTGGTATCATTCAAAGATGAGATTGAGTTTGATGAGCCTAGATCGCTAGAGGAAGCCATATGAAAGTTGCAAATTTTTTATGAGTAATCAAAGCATAAGAATGAATCTAAGTAGGAATGGAAAGGTAATGGGAAATATAAAGGAAAGTGGATTAAGAAGAGAGGAAAAACATGGGATACACATGAAAAGGAGAATGTAGCACCACACAAGAAATTCAATGCAATTGACAGAGGACATGGATTTTAGTCTGAGTAGTAGAAAAATGATGATGGAAAGAAGCCTTCATAGCATTGGACTTGTGACAAGGATCATCACAAGAAAGTTTGTCGATAGCATCAAGGTGGAAGACCATAGATTTACAATGTTTAGGAGGCATAGGTAGCGGGGTATGTTGGACAAAGTATTCCATAGATTTATGTAGCATTGGATAATAGGCAAGATGGTTATCCGACATCTGTGATTAAGATGGAAGGTAAGACTTTTTATCAAGATGTTTCTATTTTGATTAACCCTAGATCTAACTATAGTTATATTAGTCCTGAATTGGTGGATAAGTGTTGTTTGGATAAAGAAGTGAATGTAGAATATTAGTTAGTGTAGTTGGATATAAGTACTAATAAATGAATTCATCATTGGGTAAGATCTTTTGAATTTGAGTTGAATAGTATGTCTACATTAGCCCATCTAAAAGTGATTACGTTGGGATCATACAATATGGTTTTGGTTATGGATTGGTTGTATCCTCACAAGACTAAGGTTGATTACTAAGAAAAGTCTTTTGAGTGCTTGGATGACAATGGAGAGCAAACAATCTTGCACGCTAGGAAGAAGGAAACACCAACTAGGATGGTTACAACTATATAGGAAAAGCATAGTTGCATGAAAGGGTGTGTATTATTTATAGTTCATACCTCTAGTGATAAAGGTAAGGATGTCAAGGATGCCAAAGTATTGAAGATCGATCTAGTTTTGTAGCAGTTTTAGTATATATTCCTAGCATAGATGTCATAGTTAACACCACATAGGGAAGTGGAATTTTCTATTGAGTTTATTCTTGGAGCAACAACAACATTGAAGGCACCGTACAATATGAGTACTCCAAAGTTAGTGGAACTGAAGTCACAGTTGAAATAAATGCTTAACAAGGGATACATTAGGCCAAGTGTGCCACCTTGTGGTGCACTAATATTGTTCATGAAGAACAATGATGGTACTCTAGGTTATGCATTGATTACAGGAAGTTGAACAAGGTGACAATTATCGACATGTACCCTTTGTTGGGGATCCATGAATTGTTTTGTCAACTGAAGGGAGATTCCATGTTCTCGAAGATTGACCTGAGATTAGGATATCATCAGGTACACATTAAAGAAGAGGACATGTAAAATACTTCTTCTTGGATAAAGTATAGGCATTATGAGTTTTTTGTGGTTCCTATTGGTTTAACTAATGCCCTAGCTACTTTCATGTGTTTTATGAATAGTGTGTTGCATCCTTATTTGGACAAGTTTATGATTGTATTCACTAATGACGTATTAATATATTCTACGAATGAGGAAGAGAATGTAGAAAATTTTGCAACAATTTTGAAATTGGTAAGAGAGCATAAGTTGTATATCGAGCTTATTAAACGCAACTTATTTCAAATAAAGGGACATTATTTCGGGCATGTCGTTTCCAAGGAAGGCATAGCAGTGGAACTGGAAAATATTAGAGCCATCATGGAGTGGGAACTCCTAGAAATGTGGATGAGGTTGGATCATTCATGGGGTTAAAACTTATTACAAGTGGTTCATCATAAGATTCTCATGGATTTCTTATCATGTTACATCCTTTTAGTGATAGGGAGATAAATTTTAATGGACAAAGGAATGTGCAACTAGTTTTGAGTAGTTAAAGCAGTTGCTTACAAATGCTCCAGTTCTAAATATTGTAGATTTAGACAAAGCATTTGTGGTATGTACAAATGCCTGCAAGGCAGGACTTGGTGGGGTTATGATATGGGAAGGAAATGTAGTATGCTATGAGTCAAGGGAACTAAATGAGAATGATCATAATTCCGTGATGCATGATCCTAAATTGGAAGTTATCATCCATGAATTGAATATGTGGAGACACTATATTCCTAGAAGGAGGTTCATATGGATGAATGATCATAGTGGATTGAGATACTTATTTAACCAACCAAATCTAAATTCTAAGAAAGCTAGGTGGTTGGCTATGATTAGTGAGTTTGAAATTGAGATCAATTACATTAAGGGTAAAGAAAATAGGGTTGTATATTCTCTTAGTAGGATGGTGCAGGTAAATCAAATAGAATTTATGAGTTCATATGGGACAAAATTACTAAATTTTATCTTACAGGAAAGACAACATGGTGAAAGGTACCAACAACTTAAGTGCAGGTTAAAACAACATGGTACATGTGAATAGGATGTGAACTATCATCCCATGGAAGATGGTTTAGAAAGATTCAGTGACAAGATCTATGTATCAGACAATAATGAGATCAAGAAGCTTATCTTGGAATAATTTCATGTCAAGTTGTATTCAGGTCACCAGAGATATCAAAATACATTGACGTTAGTTAAGAAGTTCTACCATTGCCAGATTTGAAGAAAGAGGTGGCAAATATTGTTGTGAGGTGCTTGGATTGTCAACATGCAAAAGTTGAGTGTAAGCATCCATGTTGTTTATTGTAGTCAATTATGATTCCAGAGTGAAAATGGGAGGTCCTTTCCATGGACTTCATTATTGGTTTTTTTAGGACATATATAAAGCATGATTCTATTATGGTTGTGGTTTAAAGGCTGACTAAGGTAGCTCAGTTCATACTAGTGAAGTCTACACATTCAACTAGTGAGGTAGCACAAATCTTCATCAGAGAGATAGTGAGGTTACATGCTATTCCTATGAAGATTGTGTCAAATAGAGATTCTAAGTCCACTTCTAGGTTTTGGAAAGAGCTATTTATAAGCTTTGGGATAGATTTGGCCTTAACTATGACTTATCATCCACGGCCAGATGGACAGATAGAGAGGGTCAACAAGATTCTTAAGGATATGTTGAAGATGTATGTTATGCATCAGCAGTGAACGTTGGAAGAGTATCTGACACTAGTGGAGTTTGCATATAAAAATGGGTTTTAGGAGTCTTTGAAGATGAGTATATTTGAGGCACTTTATAGGAGGAGTTGTAATACTCCCATCAATTTGAGTGATCTAGTGAACATGCTATTGATTAGACTAGACATGCTAGTAGAGACGGAATAGGAAATTCAAGAAATCAATAAGAATATAAAGTTAGCACAGGACAGGAAAAAGATCTATGCATATCAACAAATGGTTGTTAAGGAGTTTCAGGTTGGGGAACAAGTGTACTTGTGCAAAAAGCCTAAGAATATCTCCTTAAGGATTGGATAATGTGCCAAGATGGAATCTTGGTATTATTGTCCTTTCAAGATTCTTGATAGGATTGGACCAGTAACCTACCGACTTACACTACCTCAGAAAGTGAAATTCCATGATGTTTTCCATGTGTCATTTCTTAAGATGTGACATATTATGATCATGTGATTGACTCGTATGTATTGTAAGTGGAGCCTAGAGGAGAATTACATCCAGAACCTTAGTGCATTTTGTAGAAAAAAATTCTCATGCTCTGGAATTGAGTAATCAAGAAAGTAAAAATAAAGTGGAAGCACCTTGGGCTAGATGAAGGTACATGAGAGAAAAATAATCAAATGAAACCTATGTATCCTTATCTATTCACATATTGAGTCAATGGGCTTCGAAATATTTTTCGATGTTTTTTTTTTTGGCTATGTCTAGCTATACGCATATGTATGTAAATACCACATCGAGCTTTGTTATAAGTATCCAATAAGCAGTATGGTGTTCATGATATGTTGGTTATGTCTTCAATAGTATGACATGATGTAAATGCAGCATCGAGATATGTTATAAGGATCTATAGGTGACACGTATTTGCTGGTTTATGAGTTTCATTGAACACTGAGGATGATGTTTGCCTAAGGGGGAGCGGTTTATAACATACCCTGGTTGATTTCCTATGTAAATCATGGGACACATATTCCAAGATGAATGTTGAGAGAAAAAATATTGATTGGAATAACTGGTGATAAATAAATGTCTATGGAAATTGGTAAAGGAAAAGATGCATTAATTGGCATTTATTTATGAAAATAATGGAAAATAGGAGAAAAGGAAGGTGAAAGGTCACATAATTGCATGTGAGAAAAATTGAAGGAAAGATAAAGGAAAATGAATAAAATAGAGGCCTCGATGATAAAAAGTTTTATCAGGATCAATTCAAAGATTTTTTCAATTCAGTATTTGGCTCTCTTTTATTATCTCTCTCATACTCTTGCACACTTAGATAAATATTGGAGAATTGTTGTGGCATGCTTGGAGAACTCTAGTTTTCATTGGATTTGGAAAAGAAGGGAAAGGAATAGTAGAAAAGTCCAAGTGGACAATAAGATCAATAAAAATAATTGGATTTTGTTGTCACGTATGAAGTTGCATGTATGATTTCCTTTCTATTTTTTGCATGCATGGTATATTCATGTGGTTATTTGGTTATGATCTATCATTGGCATGGAGGGTTTCTTGCATTGACAATGGTTTTACATAGCCTTGCAATTCCTGGATATCCATGGTGTTGTGGGTTTTTCCACATATTGTTTCTGATTGGTGCCCAGGTTCCTAATAGTTGTGGGTTGAGTTACTAGTTCATGGATCCATTGGTTGGAACAAATGCTCTGGATCCCTGGAAAAACTTGGGTTGAGTTACTAGTCCTAGAGACTTAGTGGGAAAAATGTTGTGGAGCCCTTGGTGGGTTGGGTTACTAGTCCTAGAACCTTCATTAGACAAATTCACTGGAGCCCTAAAATGATGTGGGTTGAGTTACTAGTTCTTGAAGCTACGACTGGGGAAAACAGTTTGGAGCCTTGGATAACTTAGGTAGAGATCTATCTAGTTGGTGTTATTGATGTTTGATCACGAGGTGGAATCATTCGTAGAGGGTTGAGGTGGCTTTGCCTTTGAAGGCTCTATTCTAGTCTTGTGTTTTTTATTCCATGAGATCACACATTCATGTTTGCAATATGGCATGGGGATGATTGGATGAAAGAGAGATTTAGTTCAACCCAATCTATGGTTGGGTGGTACATGAAAGTCCCTGAATTGGATGGATTTTTTGTATGTTAATAACAAATATTTTCCTCTTGTATTTCATGATTATTTATACTTGTTATTGAGTGGTTCTGATGGCTATTCTATCATTGTGTATATGTTGTTCATTTGTTGGTTATATGTTGGTTATCATATGTATATTGGCTATGGCCCTTGATGTGTTTTGATTTGTTTATGAATGTTTAATGAATGGATGGGATAATGGATTCTATTGGAGATATTATGAGAGGGCACCAAAAGTTCTTGATGATTCTCAAAAGTATCAGAACCTTATGTTTAAATATGCATTCATGACTTGTAAATTACATGTCCTCAACATGTTCGATGAAATAGATGTCATGGTTAATCCTGCTTAGGTCAACTCTTTCATCAAAATTTATATGGATAAATGTTTCCTGATGTAATTTTTTATTATGGAACGTCTCACCGAGTTCTAGGTAGTTGTCTGGAGGTTGACCTGGAAATTAGGCTTAAAATTCAAGATTGCATGCCTTGAGCTAAACATTTTGGTCTGCACCACTGGGAAGTAGGATTGTGGGAGTGGTTGGAGGCTTCCAAATGTAATGATTACTTGCTATGGGAATGGTTAAGGGTTCATATTAGGAAAAAGGTTGTCCAGATTAGGTTTTGGCCACATAGCATGGTTACTTAGCCTCTAAGTGACCTGTAGTCCTTGTAGGATGTGTTGAGTTGCCAATTTTCTTCCACAGTTGGCCCCACTTCTTTAATGGAATCTAGGAGGTTAGGTCATTTCATAGTAGCTCCTCCTCTTATGTTTACCATATTAGGCCTATGAAATTGGGTAGATATGGAAGCGATGGTTGCAAAGATGGTGTAAAGTGCCTTAATATTGAGATCATCCTAAAGATAAGTTAGTTTTAGGACCATATATGACGAAGGAAATGGAAGCAATAGTTAAGTAGGTGAAACATAATTTGAGAACAACTCAAGATCAACAAAAGAGTTACGCATATTTGAAGAGTGTTCATAGAGAAGTTTATTTTAGTGAAAATGCATATCTGAAAGTGAAACATAAGAAAAGTACTCTTATACTTGGTAATTTTGCTAATTTGTCACCCACATATGGTGGACCTTTAGAAGTGCTAGCAAGGATAGGCCGAGTTGGTTATTAGCTTGCTCTACTAGTAATGATCAAAGTTCACGATGTGTTTCATGTGTATTTATTAAAGAAATATGTACATGACCTAACCCGCATAATTGATTGGAATGTTTTATAGGTAGAAATGGAGGGAGAGTTATTATCGAAACCTCTACACACACTAGACTAGGGAGAAGCCCCACTCTCGAATAGAGTTATAGCCCACCCTAAAATTTAGTGGAAACATTTCAACCCAAAAGAGGCAATCTGGGAATTGGAAGATGCTTTTAAAGAATCATAAACATCCTTATTTTGAAAATTGGGTTGAATTTGAGAATTCCAAAGCAGAGACTGGGACAATGTCATTCTCAAGTGGTGGAGGATGTGATATCCTGTGACTTAGAATTTATTTATGAATATTGTATACATAAAGTGCTTTATGTTTTGACTTTAGGATTTATTTTGGACCGGTTTATCAGTAGTATGTGATTGATAAATATTTTATGTTATTTTATTTTGTTAAGATGTTAATAAAAATATGGAAAATAATTTTGAAGCTAGAATTCATTGAACAGAAACTATGGGCTACAAGTTAATATTGGAATTTAAGTATCATTGATGAAATAAGGCCTAGGCATCTAATATGAGGATTATATTATTACATCATGAAATTTATTGACCAATAACTCTACCAAGAATATAGGACATTGTGTTAGGACGTTAGGAAGAGAAGTGCTCATTGATGAGCTAAGTTAATACCTTATTAACTACCAACTGAATTGGAAAACAAGTTATGTTTCTTGTCCTATATTGGTGAAAATAGAAAACAAATAGAGTGTTGAATGAAAATATATTGTGGTAGAAAAAGAGAACAATGGATTAAATTGACTTGCAACCTATTGAAGCTTGTGGGGGTTGTCTTTTAGGAGGAGGGGTCAAGGTTGGGTGGAGCCTAGTAGCTCTAGACTTGTTTTCCAAAACATATTTGACAAATCAATACCTTGACTATCTAGTGTTTTAATGCCAATCATTTTCTAAATGCTTTTATTTTTGTAACACTATTGAGATGAAAGTTTTTTGAGTAGGCATGTAATGAAAAAGAATATAATTCTCTTCATTAAGCATTAAATTTGGTTTGGGTACTTATGTATTTTGAACAATGAAATTATGATGCATATTTACATATGAAAAAAAGTAGAATTTTGTTGACTATGAAGTTATTTTCTAAAATATTATGTGAATGGACTTCTACCATCAAATGCACAAATCATGTTTCAACTTAGAGATTAACATAACTATAAATATGTACTAGAGACAAGTGTGGTACAAACAAAGTATAATAAAATTAAAATGGTGTATGTTAAAAGTATTATTTACTACATGAATAAGCTTGATTATACAATAGTATAACCATAGTATAGGTGAAAAATCAAAGATATGATAGAGGATAATTTAGCATATTAATAAATAAGGAGAAGCCCATTTGTAGCGTAAGTTCATATAATAAACCTTAAAGGATAGGATGGAATTTTTATGAAATTGAAAAGAGAAGAATTAATATGCAAATAGAGAGTGTGTGAACAAAGGAAAAAACCAAAATTTATTGCTTAAATTAACAATGGAATTAAAACCCATTAGTGGGTTTAAACCCTTTAGAATTACTAATTTATAAATTCTATTAAAAGATTATATACATGGAAGGTTTATAAAATACATATTCATAACTGATGAAATAACTAGGAAAATTATGAAGTTAATGAAATCATTCAAACGACAAGAAATTTATAGTTTTAAACCATTTGGAACTAATGGTGAATTTTCAAAATTCAATACAAATTATAAGAATAAATCATTAATTCATATGGCTGAAAAGACTAATAAAATGTTACAAATGGAATAGTACATTGAGAAAAGGATTTTGACCTTAGTATCTTAACAAAATCAATAGGGAAAAGTTTACTATAACAATACATTTCCCGTCAGGGAAAATAGTCCAAATAAACTTCCAAGTATCATAATGTGGATAAGAGAACCAATTCTTATCGAAGAGATGACTAGGGGTGCAAGTTTTTCGATGTCTATAGGAAGGAGGGTGAAGCCATTAAGAAATTAAGAGGTCATGGTTCCACAATCAAACTTAAAAAAGGGGCATTTGAAAGTGAAATACGAATTTTTAGTGTACCTAGAAATTCCAATAAAAATAGAATGTAAGGTAGAGTCTAATGAAAGAAAATCATTCTAAAGAGGAAAACATGAACCTTAGGAGAACAATTTTATACCTAAAAAGAGACTGCAACTAGAAACCCTAAATGTATTGTTTGAAAATGACATAGAAAATTAGCAAAACAAATTTTAAAGAGGATATAGAAATTCGTGTTGTATAGTTTGAAAAAAAATATCCCTCTAAGTCCACAACATGCGTCTTCTTGTCACAAGATTTACTTTGTTCTTCCATTCTTCTAATATACTTTCATAGTCTTGGAAGCCTTCTTATGAACCCACAATCTTCACTAGGAGGTCATGGAATGACAAATACAAGCAAGATATACAAAGACAAGAGACTAATAGAAACCACAACAATAGTAATAAGCAAGAAAGAGAGATATATAAAATACTTATCTTTTAAGAACATGTCAATTCCCTCTTGACGTTTGACTTCTTGCATCCAAATTGTAAATTAACCTTGTCAACATCATCATCATCATGAATACATTCTATCCTTTTAGAAGACATGGTTTGTTCTTTCAGTAGAAATGATTAGACCTAAGATTTTGTCCACAAACCCTACAATTTTCCTTATCCAAGATTTTATTCTTATAGTGGTTTTCAAACCCTTTCAATTGTTTAGAAACCAGAGAACATTTATGAGATCAAATCCATTATTTTCATTATTCAATCAATCATGCTTGATCTTATAAAATAAGGTTTCTCGACTTATTCAAATCATTGAGAAAATATATTTCATCGCGGTAGATCTTCATACCCAAGTACTTAAATGACATCAATATATTATAGAAAACATATATCTTTATAAATAATAGGTTAATCCAACATCATAGGCCTACTATGATAGGGTAATATCAAAATTTCAAGATATTTTATATTCATCTTTGAAAAGGGACTTAGTCTCTTTTCCCCTATAGATAAGCTTTATTTAAAAGTATAATCTAATGACAATGATGCCTTTCTTTCGTCTATCAAAACTGACCATCCATGGTTTATGAAGCATACTACAACATCATCTTATTTAAATATTTTGACACATGAGTAAGATCACATATTTTCTCATGTGCCTACATTGCTATGAACCAAATCCATTAATGCCACATATTAAAAATATAAAAATATTCCTTTAACATTCATTACTATCCTCAAGGGTTTCCTTATAGTGCCATGAATTTCACAAAGTATCCAAGATAAATAGTTTCAGGTCTCACTACATGTCTATCACCAAAATTATATTTGGTCCTCATATTAAATAGTATAAAAGAATGAGCCAAAGGAATTAAGAAATTATAGTTAGAAAATTGAGTGATGATGCATAACTTTTACAAATTTCTAGCTTTGTTGGACTCTAAAATTCATGTCTTGAGTAGAAGAAAAAACTTGATTGGAAGCTAAACTTCATTCTTGGACACTATTAGATCAGATAAAAAAAAATATTGTCATCAGCATCTTGATTCCTTGACTTCTTGTTAGATGGTTCATTAAGATCAATTGTAGATGCATGTTGCTTCCTTTTATTTTATCAGTCATTATTTATTTCAAGACATATGTGTTAATAGTGACCATATATGTGGTAATGAAGAAATTGAACATATGTCATGTCCCTTATTTCTTGAGAGTAAGGAGGAGGTATTTTTCCTAAAGCAGATCCTCCTGTTGTATTTATTTTAAATTTGCCAAAATTTCTTCTTTCTTTGTTATTGCTTGAGTGGGCTACAAATGCTTGGGAATATTCATCATGGGGATTTTTAATGTTTCCTTTTGACATGAACCTAGATTCTTGTTGAGTGAAATAAGCCCATAGTTTTTGAAAGGTAGGGGAATTTTCTCTGACATTGATACTTGATGCAAAATAATCCCAAGAGTTAGGTAGATAGTTGAGTGCTACAACTACTAATTCATTATCAAGTAAAACTTCATCGATAACTTTGAATTGAGGTATTCTTATGAATCATGATTCCATTGTAACATTCGTTTTCATCTTAAGATCACGAAGTTGATTCCTTGGAATTATATATTGTCCGATGTTGTTGATGGTGTATAATATAATGACAACATCATAAATTTTCTTAGAAGTTTCATGATCATCAATATAAGGAATTAGATGATATCTAACATATCCCACAATTATGCTCATGGCCAAGATGCCATCTTCTTCGAACCTAGCATTTCCTATTTGATCAGCTTGTTCACTAAATTTACCTTCCATGATATCCAAGGCATTATTCCTTGGAAGGACAAGGATAATTCTAGTCTTCCATTCTCTGAATTTTGTAGCTCCCTTATGTTTTATTTTGTACCTTCATGAAGGAATTCATGATGAAGATAATTAAACAAGAAAAAATATGGAGGATAGGGTCTCTGCAAAGTGATCTCAATGATCTTCTCCTTCACCAAAGCTCTGATACCATGTTGGTTTTCGTTATGAAACCAGCTCACAAAAAGATAGAAAAGATAGATGAATTCCCTAGAAATTAGCCTCTTTGAGGGGGAAACCTCCTTTACATTACACAAATGAGAAATTCTTGGATGATACAAATGACAAGGCCTCCCATATATAAATAGGCATCTAAGGGGTCATAATATAATCAGAGTCGACATAACAATAATAACGTAAGGGCATAATAATAACAATAGTGGGCTTCTATGGGGCACAATAATAACAATATGGGGACTACATGGGCACAATGATATAATAAGGGGGTTGTACTAATAACAATAAGGGGTTACACTAGTAGTATAGGGACCTAACATGCACCTCTCCTTCAAAAAGAGTTGTCCTCAACGCTTGAGAAGTTCTTGATGTTTCTGTATGAAATTTTTGTCCTCCCATGTGGAATATTCAGCAGGTAAGTTCTTCCACTTGATGAGATACTCTAAAGTTCATTGATTTCGTAGCTGTTTGGTTCTTGTTTATATGAACGCTCTAGGTTCGAAAATGATTTTTCCTTCCTCGTAAAGTTCTGGCAATATTGTTTGAACTGGGATCTTCTGCAACTTTTGAATGAGTTGCCACACTTCTTCTCCTTTTTCCATTCATCCCTTTCTTTTTGTATCCAATCTGGTTGGATAATAGAAATAGCACAAAACAATGCTTCAACATCCTCATCCTTTCTTAAGAGTGCATCTGCAACAACATTTTTCTTCCCTTTTTTGTAGATGATTTCAAAGTCATAACCAAACATATTTGTGACCCATTTTTCTATTCTTCTAAAGATAATCTTTGTTCTAAAAAGTATTCAAGGCTATCATGACCCATTTTTACCTTGAAGTGTCTTTCCATTAGGTAAGGTTGCCATTTCTTAAGTGCATGTAATATTGCCAACATTTCCTTCTCATAAATTGCTTGCTTGAGATGTAGCTGTAAAAATACCCAATCACCTACATCAAAATTTCTTTCAATGTGATGTTGATCTGCCTATTGTTTTATTCGATTCTACATCATATTGGCATTATCCATTAAAAGTTGGAGAACTTGTTGTTGATTCTCGAGGTGATATTTCATTATTGAATATTTTTCTTCTTGATATGTCCTTCTATCTTGAGATTTTGAGGAATGGAAATTTCTTCGAATGCCTTACAAGATATGGTCTGATTCATTTCTCGATGCTTGATTTCATCTTTTACTTCCTTAACATTTTTCTTCTTCATATGTCCTCCCATCTGATAGTTTGATGAGTGGTAATTCTGTCTAATGTATTACAAGATATGGTCAGATTCATTTCTTCTTTCTCAATGTGATTTTTCACTTCGTGGAACTTTTTCTTCTTGATATGTCCCTCTATCTTGCAATTTTAAGGAGTGGTAATTCTTGCCAATGCTTCACAATATATGGTTGGATTCATTTCTTGATGCTCGATGTGATCTTTCACCTCTTGAACATTTCTCTTCTTGATATGTCCTTCTATCTTGTGAGTTTGAGGAGTGGTAACTCTTTCCAATGCTTTACAAGATATGTTCAGATTCATTTCTTCTTTCTTTGGGGTTGGTTCCTGGTGTATATCCTCTTATTTTGATGTTTCTTGATCATTTCCTTAATCATCTTCACCATCTATGTAAAATAATTTCTTCTCACCACACTTATGACCTTTAGTGTAATTTCTATCACAAATGTAACAAAGTCCTTTTTCTCTTTTTTCTTCCAATTGTTGTCATGTAAACCTTGTAGGTTGTGGAAGGCTAGAAGAAAAAGCACTTCCATATTTATAGTTGTGAGTGGTAGGATTCCTTGTTTCAAATTGATCTCAATGATCTTCTCCTTCAGCAAAGCTCTGATACCATGTTGGTTTTCTAGTAACAAAATAGACTAGAACATTTTTCAATCTAATAACTACTTCCAATGACATAATTCTTCTTCTTAGAGCATTCAAAAAATCAAGTAGCTATACTTAGAAAATTTCAACCATAAAATTAAGTAGATCAGTAGAGATCATAATGAAATAATAAGACAAGAAACAATAAAATTTTCTTGGGACAAAATTCCACAAGGGGAAAACCTGGTAATATTTCCTTATGATAGATTGTTCATTTCATCAATTTGTACATCTGATTTTCGAGCTAAAAAATCAACCCTGGACCACAATAAATGGAAAGTCAAAATAATTCAAAAGGGAGAGAAAATTCAACAATATTCTCACTTTTCGTAGTATGGTCATGGGACTGAATTCAGGCAAATAATCACTAGTTAAAGAGAAACAATTTGGTCCCCGAATCCCATTGGGAGAGTTTAGTTAAACCACAGAGTTTGACCTACATTCAAACCTTAGTCAACACCTAAAACAAAAGAAATAAATTGGTCAATATCTGGTCCAACATAGCTACTATCACTTAAGAATTCTAATTCCCAAACTGCTCACATTAGTTTGATGGTAAAGATTCTGTGCTAGTCTAGGTTTGAGTTTTTGTTTGCCTTAGAGTCTAAGTCTTAGGAGTCTATTACACATTCTCATTCACCACTGGTCTCATAATTCACACAATTTCCATTTGTCAGCTTTGTTCAAAGGTTATTATGTGGTACAAAGCTCTTTAGGTGATTTCGTAGTGCGTAAGTCAGTTTTAGGTGTTTTTGCAGCGCAACATGTTTTAGGTGATTTCGTAGCACATAATCCAGATTTTGCACTAGATACGCTACAAAATTGGAGATTCGTGCAATCCACAGTAAATATTTCCTAACTTTCAAGTTCATTCATGGTTGCATTATCCACTTTCAGCTTATACACTCCACATATCATGTCCAATCGCTTATCTCCATCATTACAGTCGCTAGGTACTCTTGTACACTCGGATTGCAAGATCCAAGAAAAGCCAGGTATTCACAGTTCTAATCATGATTGTATTCATTGCATAAGAGATAAATTTACAAATGTTCAATTTTAATTTATTTCATATCAAGCGAGGAAACTATCAAGTGAGGCAGCTATAAAGCGAGGCAAAGATCCAAGATTGACACAGTGCCAATCATCAAACATATCATTCCGCTGGAGATTCATGGAGGGGTCTGTAGAGAGAAAGAGTCACAGGTTTGGCAGGTGTTTGAGGAATGAACCTAAAGGTTTAGACATAACCTTGAAAAACAGAGAATTTGAGTGTGCATTTAAGCAAGCTGGATGCTAGAATTTTTGCAAGAAACTCTAGGGAGGTCATGCACAACTCACCAAGGAATTTTCCTTGAATTTCATAGGACTGAACTTAAAGGTTGGTATGCTTGAACTGCAGGTCTCACCAGACATAATATCCACAGTTACAGAGATTCCAATGGGGCAAGAAACTTTGTTTAAGAATTTCAAATTTGGTATGACCCCATGTAAAGAATTTTTGAAGCATGAGTTCTTCAACTCCGATTTAAATAAGTTTGTTCCTAGGAGTTATGTCAAGGATTCGTATGCCAATTTTATTACTTGCATACAGAAGTACCTTACCTTTGAAGGGAGATATAATAAGGTGTATTCATATCATTTTAAACTTCTATTGCATTTCACAGGTAAGACATCTATTGATTTACCTTTCTACTTATTTCGTAGCCTAAGCAAAATGTGTGACAAGGTGCAGTTAAGGAAAGAGGCTTGTGAGACTTCATTGTTCCATCATGGATTGGTTAAGTTGATTGTTTTACATGAACTTCAGAAGGTAGGTAGAGACTGGCCCACATTCATCTTCATGTCTGATTTCAAGAACGAGACTGGTCTTAGTCCTCAAAATATAAAAGATTTGCTAGTGACAATTGATCATCAGGCAGAAACAAGATCCAGTAGGTTTATAAAGATGAAGGCTAGGAAACAGGTAGGGGAAACCACCAAGCCACTGATAATACAAGATACACCCCAACAATCACAGAAAGAGAAAATTCAAATCAGAGAGAGTGAACTTGAATCACCCATAGTTGAAGTAGTCCAGAGAAGAATGACAAGAGGCCAATTAGCTAACGAAAAGGGCAAAGCAGTGGTGATGGAAGACACCCCGGTTTCAAAGGGAAGGCTTAACGACATATTGTAGGCAATTGATATTGAAGAGTCTCCCCTGGTTCAAGCAGATGTGATAGAGTCAGGAAAAGACAAGGCTAAGAGAAATAAAGCCTCGAAAAAGCTCAAGTTCAATGATCTAGTTGATAAATTTGTCTTTAGTCCAAGAAGACCCATAACAAGGAATTTCAAAGACATACAGGAGATACTGCCAAGAGTAGATGAAACAGAGGAGATAACACAGTCTCATGAAGGAAAAGATAAAGGTAGAGCAGTTACCCTTCAGGAAGAAGATAGTGTTGAAGAGTTGAAAAGAAAGTTTGAATTGGAAAACTTTGAAATTGCTAGACTAAAGAAAGCCTCTAGAAAACATGCAATCAAGGAAGCTTATTTTAACCAAATGAAAGCTCGGTGGGAGGACAAAACATTTCAAATACCAGAGATGGTTGACTTTAATGTTCAATTTCGTAGCTGGACTGTCCCTGCAATAAAGGAGGCACAATTCATCAGAAAGGTCAATACAAAGCTAAGAGCTAGGACCAGAGTCATGAAGAAGCAAATTGAGGATTTAAAAATGCAGTTAGCCCAGCAAAAAGAATCTCCTTAAGGAAGTCACACAACAGAAAAGGTTATGTTCCAAATTTTGATGGTTTTTCCTTGTTATAATGTTTCTTGGAGAATCATACATTTCAACTCAGTTTTGAAAAGCTTTGGAGTAGTTGAAAAGGATGTTTGAATATAAAGAAGCTCAAGATATCAAATTTTTAATATTAGGCTAGTTTTTGGTGATTACACAGCAGTTTCGTAGCACGCTACGAAACTGCTGAAGATAATGCCTAACACACAGTAGTTTCCTAGCGCGCTACGAAACTGTTGTAGCTATTTAATTCAAAGTCAGTCAACCAATTTTGAAAGACCGAGGGGAAATTTTGAAAAAGGAATCTCTTCCAAAGATCATGTAATAGGTGTCAACATTCGACAAGGGAAGAAATAGGGGGAAGAAACATATATTTGAACTCTAAACTTTTTGTTATCAAGTGATCAGAGTTACTATAGTTCATGATATGTCAGACAGTTTGGAGGAATTCTTGTCCTCACACATGGAAAAAGGTTGACAACACATCAAGGATGTGGCATTCTAATATATTTTGGTATAATCAAAGAATAAGGACATGGTTCATTAATTTTGAATATCTTTGAGGAAAGCCAAAGGCAGATAAACAGGGGCAGTTTCCTACTTTTCAAGAGCAATGGAGAAGACGTGAGATTAAAGACCAGTAGGTAGCTACAAACACCTACTATAGCTAAACTAAAAGAGACCACTTGTCAAAGAACGAGAATTGATTGTAATTAATGCTATTATTAGCATGATATGGAGTTCGACTCCTATTTTCCTTAAATCTCTAAAAAGTCTAGTTAGCAGTTTGTTACATTTAATAGGTAGTTAAAGTGTAAATAGGTGTCATAAGAAGTAGAATTCGAATTCCACTCATGTTGGAGGAGGAATCTCAGCCTTGTAAAAGAATTCTATAAATTGGAGAAAGAGCAATGTACACAGGGTTAGAAATTTATTGAAAAAAAGCTCTGTTATTTGGCTTTATGTAAAGACTCTGTTTTAGTAATACAAGATTGGATTTGCTTCTTAGGACTTAGGAGGGATTTGATGTTCAGAATGTGTTGTGTTGTTCTTTTCCCAATATTTGCAGTGGTATGAATGTGTAATCACATAGAATTCACTCATAGTGCTCTAACTTCCTGTATACATTCATAGACTGTGTGGTCCTATATGTTTTTGGTACGTTTTGAATGTGTTCAATGATGAATACCCTGACTTCTATGCAAGGTTGATGCTATTGTTATACTGAAATGATGTTGACTCCATAAGCCCAATGGATAGTTTCTAATTGTGTTTCCACCACTCATATTTTTACATTCGTTTCACAAGAGTTAGCCATCTTAATCATAATAAAAAAACATTAATCCTTTGAGAGAGCCCTCTCTGGTTGGGGAGGCTAAGCCTCAGCCTAAAGTAGGTTTGAAATAGTTACTTGAGGTCTTCCTGGTCTGCAGCCTTCCAGGGTAAGATTTTGAGATAACATTACCAAAAATATTCAACTCCCAAGCTCAGTCAAAAGTTTAGTCAAACAATAACGAAAAGAGCCAAGCAAACTCTGGTCAATGCAGAGGACACGAGTCAAACTTTGTTGGCTATATTCTTCTTATCCTTCTTCGCATGTGTGAGTATATATTCTTGCTAGAACAAATTGAATGATGAGTTAACATGTTTTCCAAATGAAATCCAAATAATGCCAATATATAGGAGTCATAAAAGGTGGGTTTTTACCTTGGGACAAACAATTTCAAATGGTGGGGTTAACTTGATAGCTTGAGGTGAAATTGGATAGCTAGAAAATAAATAATTTCTCTCTTTATTTTGATCATGAAAATACTGATCACAACCACCATTTATCAACACAAATTATGCCATGAATACAAAAGGGACCATATCACAAATCTATTTGACTTCCACATCGAATGCAGAGTGAGGCTATATATACATATGTGGGAATAGACATTAAAAAAATAATTTTATTTACCACATACAAATTATTAAGAACTAGCGTAATAGAGATATGTTTAATTTCCACAAAATAGACGTATATAAAATGAATATCAATGTTCCTCGAGTGTTTGGGTTTGACTTGAACACTTGGAAGTATTTAAACTATGCACGTGGATATGTTTAACATACAAAAGGCCTTACGTTTAGAAAGATAGTAATAACATATTTTAAAAACCAAATCTTAGTATAAACTGTAAATAACATATTGACTTGCTTATTATAGTAATTTTAACATGGAACTTATGAAAATATCTAAACCTAGTCTAATACATTTTCATTGTAATAAAGACATAGATTGAGGTGGGCTAGAAGTCTCTATAATGAGTGTAATAATAAGAGTAACTTGGTATGTCACCAATTTTTGCATCAATAAAAAACATACTAGAAAAGAATAATAGTAATTGAAATGCAAATGAAAAAGAATAAAGGAAATCGTTGTATTTAAAGGTTAAGGTTTGATTTGGAGGTATGAATTTGTAAAATAAAAGTGGATAGTGATTATAAAATATAGAAAATTATTAAAGTATAGATAAAGAGGATGCTATATGAGTATTATACTTAAATTTAAAATAAAAATAAAAATAAAGTGTTTTTAGAGAGGTATACTACATTTTTGATATGGATCCAATATGTTGACTAATTATGGAAAGATACCCTCAGTTAGGTATGGATTTGTTTTATAGGTGGGTGGATAGATTTATTGTAGGGATAATCGAATGGACTTGTTACAAAATTTGAAATGATATTTTCCGAGCTATGATGGGGTGATATATGGATTTGTGCTAGATATTTATTATGGATGAGATGAATGTTTATTATGGATGGAGATGGAAGTTATTATGGAAGTCTATAAAACCTAATAAAAAGTGGATGAATTCCACCACACATGATGCCTAAATAATAGATTATCACCATGAGACTTATCCAAGGTGCCACTGAAGTGGTTTTCACTAGAGGAATTA